>RJWM01047564.1:0-10046 GCA_004363535.1 Dasyprocta punctata | reverse complement strand
TCTTTTAATCCGAGGAAACAGGGAACTGGGGATCAGAGGGAATTTCTGGTTCCCTACAAGCCTTTCTTTGTGGGGGAGGGGTCGAGACAGGGCCTCACTATGCAGCACAGACTGACTCTGAGCTATGTGCACAGCCTGGGCCGGCCTCGAACTCGGGGTGCTCCTCCCTCAGCCTCTCAGGGGCTGGGGTGACAGCGTGCTTCGCCACGCCAAGGTCCTCAAAGCCTTTGCTTACGGCCGGGAGGAAGACGCCAGGGCTGCTCCATGCTGCCAACAGACTTCAAGAGGAAAGCGTTTCTTGTTCTCTTTTTCACTCCTTTTTTTGGGGGGGCCATTCTGGGAACTGAATCCAGGGCTTTATGCATGCTGGACAAGCGTTCTACTTAGCTGTACCCTTAGCCTTTTTATTTGTTTATGATTGGAGACAGGACCTGGCTAGATTATCCAGGTTGGGATCTTCCTGCCTCAGCCTCGTGAATAGCTGGGGTTACAGGCACGTGCCATGACACCCAGCTAAACTGTCTTGCTCTCTGGAGCTCATGCTCTCGTGGGCTTGGTGTGGACGACCCTAGCCAGGCCCCTTTGTGAGCAGGATCCCAATGACGTCAAGTTCCCTCTTTTTGGATCGAACACTGTCAAAGGGTTCCCGTGAGGGGTCACTTGGGATGTGCATGCTGCTGAGGTGACCTTGGCCGCCCGCCTCTCTGCAGGGAGGGTGGTGGCCTCCTGGGAAAGGCACAGAGAGGTCACTGTTAACCCACGAGGGACTGCTTGCTCTAGAACTTGGCCACGCCCGGGAATGGTCCTCCCAGCCGTGCAAGCCGTTGGCACCGAGTGACTTCTGTCTGAACGCAGCACTTAAGGAACTGAAATAACCAGGTGTGGCACAGTGTTTTGTCTGCCCCGGGCTCCGCCTCACACGGGGTCTCTCCCCAGGGGACTCCCCGTCATCTTTGGTGCTGTCTTCTGTCTCACTGTGTTGTAACACATTCTTTGACGATGCTCACATCTGCTGTACCTTTTTTTTTTCCAGTCTGCTGTACTTTTATTTATTTTTTTTGCGGCACTGGGGATCGAACCCACAGCCTCACACCTGCCAGACAGGCGCTTAAGCCACTGAGCCAAACACCCAGCCCTGGTTTTTTGAGGCAGGGTTGCACTGTGTAGCTCAGGCTGGCCTTGTGCTCACATTGTGGCCCAAGCCGGCCTTGAACTCACAACGCTCCGCCTACCTCAGCCTCCCGAGTGCTGGGATTAAAGGCGTGCGCCACCACGCCCGGCTTCTGCTGTACTTTTGTAATAAACTCACCTTCATCTTTTTAAAAGCATTATGTGGCTCTTCTCTTTGTGCAGATCTGGATTTGAAATTTCTGGGGGCAAACATATGTGACTCCTTGGTGCCACGCACACTTCTGACGCGTGGCCCTGACCTGGTAACCGTGGAGAATGCGGAGAGCCAGGCGGACGAGCAGACTGAACGGGATGCCTGACGGGTTTCTGCCTGAATTATCAGCTGGGTCAGAGAAGTTGATGTGAACCCTTGGGTTCATCACATAGCCTGCACCCTGTCACACAGTGTTTTTGAAAGGACAGCTTTAAATTCTCCCTCATGCATCAAGGCCATTTCCCACATTTCCCCTGCTGTGCTCATCACCACCGTGATCTATCATTAGATCAGGGGTAACGAGTATGAGTGTTATCAACCACCCGGAAGAACTGACTTGGGAAGATGTGTTTAGAAGACCAGGCTGGGAGGCTGAAGAACAAGACATCTAGAGAACAGGTCACAGGCAGAGGCCTCCGTACCCACAGGAGGGAGCAAGCAGTCAGATCCCGAGCCTTTCTGGGTCCTGAGTGCATCCTGGGTGCAAGGATACAAGCCTGTAGTCCCAGCTACTCAGGAGCTGAGGCAGGAGGATCCCAACTTAGCCAGATTCCCCCTCAAAACAGAAAGGGCTATGGGTATAGCTCAGGTGGTTCAAAACTTGCCTACTATGTACAAGGGTATGGGTTCCTGCCCTAAAACTGCAAGATCACCTTAACAACCTCATTTGAGAGTGGGGAAAACAAGCCCTGGGAACACATGTGACAAGGTCACAGACCTCGTGGTGACAGAACTAGGGATCAAACCCAGGCCTCCTGATCCTCAGCTGGCACTTACTCTACTCAGGTGAAAGGCACACTACAGTTATCCACTGTTTCATGCTTTGCCTGGGCCTGGCCTGTTTCTGGAACATCTGACTGTTTAATTATTTGGTTTCTTTGAGACAGGGTCTCATTATGTAGTTTAGGCTGGCCTCAAACTCACAACATAACCCAGGGTGGCCTTGAATTTACAGTGCTCCTCCTGCCTCAGCCTCCCAAGTGCTAGGATTATACATTACCAAATCTGGTGGACCATTTAAAACCTCAGTACCAGGGGTTAGTTAACATAAACTTGTAGGCACAGTAAGATTTACAATGTATCATAAAATAGAACAATTAAGCTGGGCGTGGTGGTGCACCCCTTTAATCCCAGCACTCGGGAGGCTGAGGCAGGAGGATCCTTGTGAGTTTGAGACCAGACTGGGTTATAAAGTGAGTTCAAGGCCAGCCTGAACTGCAAAGTGAGACCCTGTCTCAAAAAAATAGGGCCGGGGATTTAGCTCAGTGACCTAAGCGCCTGCCTGGCAGGCAGGAGGTTATGAATTCTATCCCTGGTACCAAAAAAATAAAAAATTAAAAATTAAAAAAAGAACAATTATAAATAATAGGGCAAGTAAAAGTTATTTGAAACTTATGAATTATCTCTGGCATTTTCCATTTAATATTTTCAGATAACAAACTGCATACATGGGGGACTGACATCAGGCACACATTTTTGGCAGATGCCAATGGTTAAAGAATTTGAAACATAGCTAGTGAAAACTAACAGATATATTTGTCTTTTGATTTTGGGCTCTAGGTCAGTGTTTTGGAACTGTGGCCATCTCGTCGTCAGGGGACGTTTGGGGGTGTGGAGACTTTGGGGGTGTGACAGCTTGGGCTGGCGGGGAGTCATTCTGGTGTCCCTGAGCACCAGACTATCCCACTAAAAAAACATTGAGGCCCTCCATGCCGGTAACGCTGAGGGGAAGAAGCCCAATATAGCAGCACACACCTGTCATCGCAGCACTTGGGAGGCTGAAGCAGAAGGATCCCAAGTTCAAGGCCAGCCTGGGCAGTCGAGCAAGACCCTGTTCAGGAAGAGAGGGAGCGGGAGGGGGTGGGGAGAGAGAGGAGGAGGAGACGAGGAAGAGAGCGACAGAGAGAAGAGAAATTCTTGCTCTGGAAGTACAGAAATCAAAATAGCTCAGCACGGACAGGAAGTTGGAGGGGGGTGTTGAAGAACCTGCCCGCAAAGGCAGTGTCTGAACCGTGCCGCTCTGTGCTCCTAAATCCAACGACGTCCTCCAGCATGTTTACAGCCCGGATGGCATTCTGGACCTGGCAGACGTAATGCATTTGTTGGCTTCAATCCTTCCCCGCTCTTCGTTTAAATGCAGCCCGCTCACCCGTGTGGGTCACAGGCCTCACCCCGGCCCGGGCTTTCCAGGGGGGTCACCAGGGAGGGGCACCTTCCCCCCACGTCCTGCCAGGCTCCAGCTCGGCCCCTGGGGCGAGTCGCTGGAGTTTCTGGAGCTCAGCTTCCTTTCCTGTAAGAGGAAGGCAATAACTCTCCCTCCTGCGGCTGCTGTGGGGCCCGGTCACCCCACCTCGCTCCCAGGCCTGCCCTGCTCCGGGTTCTTTTTTTTTGTTTTGTTTTTTGTATCGGGGGTCGAACTCACGACCTCGCGAGCGCCAGGAAGGCGCTAAGGCCACCGCGCTAAACCCCCGGCGGCTCCGGGTTCTTTAAATCCTCAAAGCCGCCTCTGGGTAAGGCCTGAGAACTAGAAAGTGGGGAACCGCGGCTGAGAGATCAGGATCTCAGTTTTGAGAAAGAGGCTGGCTTAGAAGGCGGGGGTCTTCCCGGGGTCTCCTCGCCGAGGGCCGAATCTCAGGCACCCAGATGAGCTGGCCATGCCTCTAGAGCGGCTCAAATCCTAACGCTCCAGCACACCCCTACGCGAACTCCGGAGCCCAAAGCAACTTCCGCTTCCGCCAGGGTAACGCCCGCCCACAAACGCATGCGCAAGCGCGCAGGGGCACCTGGGTAAATGGGCGTGGCTCTGTGTGCAAAACCCGGCCCAGACTCCCGCGCGGTTGTCACAGCAACGGGGGGCGTGGCGCGTCTGATTCTGAGTTGGACAAAAGTTTTTATCCTTAAGCATGTTTTGACGCCCACGAAAGCAAGATCTGGCCATGAGTAGATGCTGGCGGGGCCTCCACAGTTTAAAGAAGTGTCGATCCTGTTCATTTACATACACAGCATTAAAAAACAACAAAAACCACAAAACACTTTTGCCTTTGGGTGCCATATAATTTATTAAGGGCATCTATAATTTGTCTGACTTCTCCGAGCCCGCTCTTGGCTTCCGCAGTGAGTCAGTGTGACTAATCCCATTAGGAAAGCATTCCTTCCCAGAAGGGTCACCGCAGGACGTCTTTAAATAGAAAACTTCCTCTGGAAGTTTGAGAAAGATGCATTTTATAGAAAATCGTTGGGGATTCCAGACCCTCTGGCCTGGTTTCCGGGCAGCTGCACTGTACACGATTGGAGTCGTGTGGTCTGAACACCGGGGGCGCCTGAGGACTTGGGAACAGGCTGAAACCCACAGGCTGTGTTTTCCAAGCTGCGGGAGCCAAGGGCTCCTTCTGCTTCCTCTGTTAAAGAGGGGTGTTCTGTTGGCATGAGGTTTCTGTGTGCCAGCTGCTTTGCTACATGGTATTTGTACAGTGTCAAGAATCACATCAAGGACCCGGGGATTTAGCTCAGCGGCACAGGCGCCTGCCTGGCAAGTGCAAGGTTGTGAGTTCAATCCCCAGTACCGAAAAAAAAAGAAAGAAAAAAAAAAGGACTCATATTAAAAGCCGGGCGTGGTGGCGCATGCCTGTCATCCCAGCACTCGGGAGGCTGAGGCAGGAAGATTGGCAAGTTTGACACCAGCCTGGGCTACAAAGTGAGTTCAAGGCCAGCCTAAACTACATAGGGAGACTCTGTCTCAAAAAAAAAAAAAAAATCAAGGTTTTTGCATAGCAGAAGAAACCCCTAACAGAATGGAGAGACAACTGTTGGTGGGAGTGTAGACTGGTGCGACCACTGTGGAAATCAGTGTGGAGGTTCCTCAAAAAGCTAAAACTAGAGCCAGCCATTCCCCTTCTTGGTATCTTCCTGAAAGAATTAAAAGCACCATAGCACAAAGGTATATCGACACCCATGTGTGTAGCAGCAGAGTTTATAATAACTAAATCTTGGAAAGAACCCAAATACCTCTCAAATGATGAAAGGACAAAAATGTGTGTTTTTTAAAAAACACAATGGAGTACTACTCTGTCATAAAGAAGGATAAACTTGAGACAGTTCTAGCTAAATGAATGCACCTAGAGACCACACCCTCTTTTTCTTCTTTTGGTACCAGGGGTCGAACTCACAACCTCACACCTGCCAGGCAGGAGTTTATGCCACTGAGCTAAATCCCCAGCCCTATCTTTTGAGACAGGATCTCACTCTGCAGTTCAGGCTGGCCTTGAACTCACTTTGTAGCCCAGGCTGGTCTTGAACTCACAATGATCCTCCTGCCTCAGCCTCCCGAGTGCTGGGATTAAAGGCGTGCGCCACCATGCTCGGTTTGAGACAGGGTCTTACTGTGCAGTTCAGGCTGGCCCTGAACATACTATGTAGCCCAGGCTGGTGAGCCTCCTGCCTCAGCCTCCTAAGTGCTGTGTTTACAGGCATGCAGCACCACGCCCAGCTGTTTTTTTCCTAACCTTATGGGTGAAATTTATGACACTGAACACTGACACTTCTTTCTTCCAAAAGCTCCCCTCTCTCCATACACTGCTGCACTCTCTGTCTTGGAAACAACCTTTCTGTTCCCTTAGAAAGCCCCAGGTGACCGGCTTTGCGCTGGACTGCTTTTGAGTGTAGCTTTCTAAGAAGCACTGAAGGAACCTTACGGTGACAAACTTGGCAATAAAACTATTGGCTTCTTTATTTTTGTGTGTGAGATGATGTAAGAGAAAGCAGCATGAATCAACCTCAATTATTTGTAAATAAAATTAGTTTCAAGCTGCCATGTTCTGCATGGCTACTCAAATAAATTGGGAAAGGATATTTGGGCTTGCACTAAGGAATGATGGGAACACAGCCCGGGCCTAAATTGGGGATTTTTTTTTTTTGAGACAAGGTCTCATTATGTAGTTCAGGCTGGACTTGAACTCACTATGTAGCCCAGGCTGACCTCCAACTCACAGCAATCCTCCTGCCTCAGCCTCCCAAGTGCTGGGATGACAGGCGTGCACCACATGGCTAAATTAGTGAAATTTAAAATGGAAAATCCTTTAGCTCTTGGGGGTGGCACAGTATAGTTTCGAAGAAGGAACGGGCGTCTGGTTGGAGCTTTTTCTCTGCTATGTGTTTGCCTGAAAATAAGACCTAATTGGAAAATACTCAGTCTTGAAAACTAGAATCAAAAATGGCAGTTCCGAGCCAGAAATGGTGTGCACACCTGTAATCCCAGCCCTAGGGAGGCTGAGCCGGAGGCACTGTCATGAGTTCAAGGCCAGCCTGAACTAACAGCGTGACCCTGTCTCAAAAAACAAAAGCCAGCCCAGTATAGTGGCGCACGCCTGTAATCCCAGCACTCAGGAGGCTGAGGCAGGAGGATCATTGTAAGTGTGACACCAGCCTGGGCTACAAAGTGAACTCAAGGTCAGCCTGAACCACATAGTGAGACCCTGTCTCAAAAAGACAAAACCAAAAACAAAAACAAAAACAGGAAAACCAAACCAAACCAAACCAAACTAAACCAAAAGCCCCACCCCCCCCCACCCCGTCAGCCGGTCCTTGTCTTCCCTCTTTCTCCAGCGTGGCAGCAGCTCAGTAAGGCGCGTTAGTATCCCCAGGAATAGGACTTGGATTCAGGTTATGTATTTGGGAAGCACCCAAGGAAAAGGGCCCGAGATGGAATTACACAGGCAGGAAAGCCTTCGACCCCGCGTGAGGCGGCAGAGCCCTCGCCTAGCACCTGCAAGCCCCCAGGTGCGCCCCAGCACCCTCTCCCCCCAGGTGGTTATGGACGCACAGTGGAATATTACTCAGCCTTCAAAAGTAAGAATTCCCACAAGGCGGGAGGCACGGATGTTTCAGAGAGCTCAGACTGTTCCGACACAGCGACGCAGACTGCTCGGCGTAAACCACAGGCGTTCGTTTTTCAGCACTCTCTAGGCCGAGAAGCGTAAGGCGGGGACAGTCCAGGGGCTGGCAAGCGCCCACTTCCTGCACCTCCTCCCCGTGCCCTCATCTGGGACAGCGGCCAGCTGTGGTGGTGCAAGTCTGGCCTCCCCGCACTCAGGAGGCTGAGGCAGGAGGGTCGCCAGGGATTTGAGGCCAGCCTGGGCTATGCGTAGCGAGACCCTGCCTCAACACCCCTCCTCCGCACTCTAGATTCGCTCCTCTGTTCCCTGGGTTCACTCTTGCCGGGGTTTTTCAGAGCTCCAGCCTGAGACTCCGCCCCCAGCGCCCTCCGTTCTCCACGCTACAGCCAGGGGGAGACGCTGCTCCCGTCTGTTAGCAAAGGGTTGGAAATTTGCATATCACCTTTTTTTGGGGGGGGGGATTTGAGTCACAAAACAGAATCACACACATCGACCCATTTAAGGTGGTTCCTCTCTTTTTCCTCCGCAGTGCCAGGGCTCCCCGCTGAGCGCCACCCTCAGCTCTTTCATCTTTTATTGCCAGTCAGGCTCTCCACGAGCTGCTCCGCTGTCGCGCATGGGGTTGAAACTGTGATCCTTCTGCCTCAGCCCCTGGGTTGCGGGGGTTACAGGTGTGTGAACCCCAGCAAATCAACTCACTTAAAAGCCACAACTAAACGCCGGGCCTGGTGGTGCACGCCTGTAATCCCAGCACTCGGGAGGCTGAGGCAGGAGGATCGCTGTGAGTTCGAGGCCAGCCTGAGCTACAAAGTGGAGTTCAAGGCCAGCGTGAACTGCATAGAGAGACCCTGTCTCAAAACAAAGAAACAAACAATTACAAAAAGCCACCTCTAAAACAATCAACCGAGCAAGCAAACAAACAAACAGATTCAATGGGTGACATTAAACACGCTCGCGACAGTGGAGAACCAGCTTCTCTACCCAGCTCGGGGATATTTTCACCCCCCGCAGGAAATGCCGCCCTCGGGGGCACGCGGTCACTGGGACAGTCGGTCAGCCACGGTTTTGGCCGCGTCCGGCTTTGCCCCGCCAGCCTTCTGGTCTCGTGCACAGGGCAAACGGTGACTGCGCACGCCCACTGATGAGCTCACGGACGATCATTCATCGCCCCTGATCGGCACCTGTCCTCGCCCTCAGTGGACGAGTCAGAGGAAACTGCACAATTCGGGGCCAGTGCCTAGGGTTTCTGATGCTGGGATTTTTGCACGTGCTGTGTACAGTATGTTGGGGATGGGGCTCGAGTCTAACAATAAAATTCCAGCCAGGTGTGGTGGCACACACCTAGCATCTCAACACTCGGGAGGCTGAGGCAAGAGGATCGCTGCGAGTTGGAGGCCAGCCTGGGCTACGTAGTGAGTTCGTCAGCCAGAACTACACGGTGAGACCCTGGCTCAAAAAAATCAGCCAACCAACTAACCCAGAAACTACACAGGCTTCCTGCCTGGGTATCTTAGTGCACAGCCTGGTACCCCTCAGATTTCCACCACTCTAACGCTCCCCCGCTCTGCAAGCTCCTCCTGGGTCCGCGTCCCCTCACGCTGCCTACAGCGCAGGAAATCCGCAAGGACGTCTCCATACGGGTCCTGAGAGGCGGGGCCGGGACCCCAGCCTCGGGGTCAGGCCGCCTTCCTGAAAACCTGCTCGAGTTCTCGCGAGAAGTCCCTGCGTGGGTTTCTGCCCTTTGCCTCCTACGCTGGAGGAGCGTTGTGGAATTTTCCACCATGGCACCACAACAGAGCTCAAAAAGTTTCAGATTTTGGAGCATTTTGAAATCCAGATTTTCCAATGAGGGAGGCACCATCTGTATGTATCAGAGGCCCACAGACGATCAGCAGAGGGCTAAATGGGAGTCCTCATCTGTCTTTTCTTTTTCGGTTTTCTGAAGTAAGGTCTTGCTGTGTAGTTCAGGCTGTCCTTGAACTTATGGCAGTCCTCCTGCCTCAGCCTCCAGAGTGCTGAGATGACAGGTGTGCACCGTCCCGCCAGCCCATGGGTGTTGGTACATAAAGTTGTATTGGCACACAGTCATGGCCCCACTTTTTGATTTTTGAGACAGGGTTTCTCTGTGTATCCCAACCCGGCCTCCAGTTGTGGCGATCCTCCTGCCTCAGCCTCCCCAGTGCTGGGATTGCAAGCGTGTGCCGTCACACCCGGTCCATTTGTGTAGCTGTCGTCTCGGGTAGTTTTTACCCTGCATGCCAGAGTTGAGTTATTGGGACAGAGGCCACCTGGCTTGCAGAGCTGACAGTATTTAGTATCTTTGAGGAAGTGCGTTTGTCACCCCCAGGGGGATGGAAGTAGGGTACGGTCAGTGTAGACCGGAGCCTTGGAAGCTGGGGGTGGGAGCGGTAAAAAAACAGAACAAAACCAAACCCCGTTTGTTGTGCCCGCTGAGATCTGCAAATGCATACGAGACCCTTAAGCATCAAGACTGATGGGCCTGTGCACGAGTCTGCGCAATGTCCCGCCCGGCGGAGGTCGCCACGAAGCGGCTCCGAGCAGGATTTAAAATGAACTCATTGGCTTTCTGTCCATCTGTGAGCCCGTCCAAGGCCTAGGCCCCTTGCCTGGCGACGGGAGCGGATTCACAGTCAGTGAACCTCTAGGAATCGCCGGTTCGGTCCCGGCCGAGGCCCGTAGTGGCCGGTGAGGCCAGAGATACCTCCAAGGGCAAGATCAGGCCACCCCGGCCGCGGCCGCCGCCGAGGCCC
>RJWM01047563.1:0-11864 GCA_004363535.1 Dasyprocta punctata | reverse complement strand
GTCGAGGTTGAATAGGGTTAAACTAAACAGCTCATTGAAAACAATACTGGACTTAAATCCCGTTAATGGATTATTCATTTGTCTGCCCTGCTCGGTGGTATCTTTCTGTCACTTTTTCTGGAGCAGTGGACTTCTTTATCTCTCACTAGAATGTCCTTCAGTATTCTCTGTAGAGTTGGCTCCGTTGTCATAAATTCTTGTAGTTGTTCATTGTCATGGAAGTATCTTGTTTCTCCGTTGATTTTAAAAGATAATTTTGCAGGGTACATTAATCTGGGTTGGAAGTTATTTTCCTTCAGGGCTTGAAATATTTCACCCCAAGCCCTTCTTGACCTGATGATTTGTGTTGAGAAGTCCGTCGTGATTCTGATTTTTTGTGCATTATTTGATTGACTTTTTTTATTTTTTTACAAAATCAGAGTTGAAAATTTGAAACATTCCTAAGGAAATAATCTGGATAATCTGCTAATCCTCAAATATTCATTGTGAGGCTTTTTACACAATAGTTGAACATGTCTACTAAATCATCAACGTTTATAAGAAACAAATCTTATTCTTGATGGGAAAGTTCTTAAAAAAACTCTATAGTAGTATTTGAATTTTTTTGTATCAGTAGGGAAAACAATAATTTATCCAAACAGATAACTAAGTAAAATAAAAAATATACTAACATATCTTCACCAGATTGTCATATGCATAATGTCTAATGATTAAGTCAAACCTGCAAATAAATAGTGTTGTGTACCCATGAAATGTCATTTTTTATCTATATATTTAAAAAAATAACTTAGCTGTGTGAGTTGGTTACTAAAAAATAACCATCAAGGCAACTACTGAAAATTTAATTAAAAAAATATTCTTTTCTCTAGTGTCACTCTTATTAGTGGTAAATTGAGAATACATGAAAATTTGCACATTCTATCCGCTTTCATTGCCTTCTTGGGTAGCTCAGAAGGAACATTTTATCACTTTGTTGGAAACTGTGCTTGCACAACGATGTAAATTTCTTCTGATTTCATTTTTTTATACATACTTACACAATTTAACGATCTTATCTAAGGCAAATTATAAAATGTGAATATTTTCATCGGCTTTAAAATCATATTTTTATGATTTCTATGTCTGTCTAAAACATTCTGAGGAAATGAATACAATTTATCAAAAAACTTTTTAAAATTATTCTCCATATTTACTCCTCAAAATAAATGATATCATACTTTGTGTTCAGAGTCAAAACTTCCTTATACTTAGAATACAAAACCTATATCATAGGATTTCTTCCAACACGTTCAGACTTAATTCCCAAGTCTTCATACAGAACTTTCATTCTAAGCATTTAATGTTATTTGTAGCCTTTTGATCTTATACTGTCTGTCTCACATAATTCTGCTATTCTGACCATAATCATTCTATTTTCGACTCTCCTTCACCATGCACCACTGTAATTCAAGCACTGTAGGAAGCTAAGACAGAAAGATTTCAAGTTCAACCCTAGCTTGGGCAACTTAGTGACTTAACAAGAACTTGTTACAAAATTAAAAAAAATCAAAATGGGATGGGATGTAACTCAGTGCAAAGACTTGGGCTTCAATTCCTAATAACACACACACACACACACACACACACACACACTTATTTGCTATTCTGTTTTCTCAAGTATCAATTTTCATTCATCCCTTGAATCACATTTCAAAATTTCCTTTTTTCCATGAAGTGCCCATTTACCAAGGATCCAGCACTCACTAGCCAATGTTGGATTGTATGTCTGTAATACTCCTGTATATCAGATCCATAATTAATGTATATTTTAAATATTTACTGAGTTCTAGTATAACAAACTTTAGTCTAAATTATTTACCCATAGCAGCTCATTTATCTTTACAAATCCACAGTGAACTAGAAAATCTTTAATGCTTCTTTTTTTTAGATGAAGCATTTGTAGCATGGATATTTTAAGTAACTTTCCCAAGATGAAAGATCTTGCTAATTGCAAATATTCAAATGGAACCAGAAAAGGCTGCAGTCAATGTCCAAAATTAATTATTTCCCTACATTCTATAATAAAGCATCTTTTTTAAAACTTAGGATAAATATTTTGTCAATTTCATCCCCAACACAGAATGAGGACTGGTAAATAATAGACTGTAATTCTAAATTTTAACCAATGGGTAAATAGATAACTATGTTGTTGAAGAAATATCTGCCTTGAAATTTAAGATATCATTAAAAGAAGAAATTTCAATATACTAAAACCAAGGTATATTTTGACATACAGCAGTGATTTCTTGAATATTTTACAAAAAGCACAGTCATAATAGATTTTATCAAATATATATATATATATATATACACACACACACATATACACACACAATACCAGCATAGTGAAAGGCCAACTCACTGTACAGGGAAAATATTTGCAAGCAAAATATTTTAAAAGGAATTAAAATCTAGAACATATAAAAAATTCCTACAACTCAACAACAGAGTAACAAAAAATGGAAGATCACAAAGGATTTAAGTAGAAATTTCTCCACAAAAGATAAACAAATAACTATCAAGCAAATAAAATATTCTTAATGTCTCTCAAATAAAGAGTTGTGAATCGACTCAAACAGTATATCCCACAAAACAATCTTTCAAAATTGATGGATACTTACCCATCCATTAATTGATAGATTAACATTGATGGGGAAATAAAGACATCCAATGACAAAGATTAAGAAATTTATGCCAACCAACCAAACAAAAAAATCTCCAAATTTGCTCAAGGATATGCTTAACATAGAAGTGAAAACAACAATGCCAAAGTCTAATGAAAGTAGTATAGCAAGTGTAGTAAGCAATTATCAGGGAAAAACAAAGGAATCAGCAACAAAAATAAATAATACAATGACAGGAATAAGTCAATCTATTCTAGTAATAATTCTCTAGAGTCTTCAAAAGATGGTCAGATCAAATTAAAAAGCAAAACTCAACTGTATACTGTATTCAAAAGACACATTTAATACAAAAAGAAATCCACCGGCCTGAGCTACACAGTGTGACCCTGACTCAAAAAACCAGGGTTGGGAGTTTGGATCAGTGGTTTAAGTGCCTGCCCTGGCAGGCGCGAGCTTGTGAGTTTAATCCCCAGTACCGCAAAACAAACAAACAAACCAAAAAAAAAAAAAAAAAAAGAAAAGAAACCCATAAACTAAAACAGTAAAAGATGGAAAGCAATATTCTCTAAAACAGGATCCTGAAAATAGGCACATGTAACAATGCTATTTTCAGACATTTGACTTCAAGCCTAATATAATAAGAAGATTCAAACGTCATTACAAATTTGTTAAGGATGAGATAACAATTATAAATGTATTTGAACTGTATACCAGTCCACCCAACTTCATAAAACAAACACTACTAAACCTCAAATGTCAGATAAACATCAAGAAAATGATAATGAAGGAATGTAATAAAAGAAATAACACTATTAGCCAGAAAATCAGCAAAGAAATATGAGTTGAAATACACTATCAAACATTGAGGTTTAATAGATATCTACAGTGTTCCACACTAAAACAATATACATTATTCTTTTCAGCAAATAAAACTTTCTCCAAGATCTACTACATGCTAGACCATAAATACCGCTTAAGTAAATATAAAATAATCAAGTTTATCCTATACATATTGTCACATCATGGTGAAATGAAACTAGAAATGAATGCCAAAATAAACCACAAAAATTTTGGAAACATGATAATCAAATTATATGCTCTAGAATAATCAATAAGTCATAGAAAAGATCAAGGAAAAAAATAGATGATCCTCACAATCAAAAGGTAATATCAGTACATAACACCAAAACTTCTGGAACACAATGAATAGAGTCCTAAGAGGGAAGTTTATTACTATGAATGCCCACATTAAACAAAAAGAGCAAGTTCAAATAAATAGCCTAATTATACATTACAAATTCTTAGAAAAATAAGCAATATTCAAATAGAAAGCTAGTGCCAAAAAGGCGCTTATAAAATTTTGACCAGAAACTAATGAATTTGAGAATAAAAATGTAAAGAATCAATAATTTCTAGAGCTCGTTATTCTTAAAAACAAACAAAATAGACAAGCCCTTCATCAAAATTACCAAAAGAAAACAGTTCCATATTAATACAATTAGAAATGTAAGAGGTGAGATGAAAGTGAACACTGCTGAAAAGTAGAAAATTGTTAAAACTACTTTCAAAACCTATATTCTAATAAGTTATAGACTCCAAGAAAAATAAATTTCTACACAGAAGTGAATTACTAAAACTAAATGAAGAAGATAGGGACATTCTAAAGAGTCCAATAAAAGGCAATACATTATGCAATGACATAAAAACAAAATCTTACTAATTGCAGTGCAGTTCCTGATTGATTTGCTCGTGAATTCTGAACAAAATTTGGGGAGGGTTTAACATGAGTACCTCACAAACTCTTTCATGAAATTGAAAGGCAGGACGTATTTCCAAACTCATTCCTAAAGTTTCACATTACCTTTGACTGAAAACCAGACAAAAATCCAACTTAAAAAGAAAAGTACAGATGAATCTTTAATAAATAGTGGCAAAAAATCCTAAACAAGATACTAGCAAGCAGAAGACAACAAGTTATTGAAAAGATCATACATTTTGACTGAGTAGGCATTATTTCACAAAGTAAGAATGGTTCAAAATACACAAATCAAAAAATGTAATACATCACAAAAACAAAACAAGGACAAAAAACCCATGATAATCTCAATAGATACAAAAAAAGCTTTTGACAAAAATCTAACATTCATTCATGATAAAAAGGTTGATGAATCTAGGTATGAATGGACTTTTTCTCATCCTGATTAAAGCCATTTATAAAAATCTTATTGCCAACATCATATTAAATTGGCAAAAACTGAAATCTTTTCCTGTAAAATTCAGCCAAGGAATTCTATTATCATCAATACTGTCCAATATTAGTACTTGAAACATTAGCCTGAGTAATCAGGCAGGAGAAAAATAAATGAAAGGAATACATAAAAAGGATAATTCCAAACTATTTTTATTTATAGATGATATGATACTTTACATTGAAAATTCAAAAATAATTGCCAAAAATCTCCTAGAACTAATCTTGTTTGTTCCCCTAGAAAAAATTTTTCTTGTTTCAAGGATTCAACTTATTATGTTATTAAGGTATGCTCCTTTTTTATGAACTTAACATTAACTGATTAACAAACTAATCATGGGATTACATCCCATCATATTTACATATCTTCCCATTTTAAGGGAGAAAAGATAACAGAAGGAGTATAACCAGGGTCTAGGAATGTAGCTGTATCTAAAATTCTTTAATTATATATATTTATTAAAAAGACTTTCTTCCTTTTTCATTTTAATAGGGTGTCATCCTAATTTTGTAGAGTCCATCTTTTTATTTCTTTCATTTATGGCTTGTGTTTTGAATCTAATATATTTGTTTATGCATGTATGGCTTATCATATTTTTATTTTCCTTTTAAAAATTTTAGAATTGCAATATTTAATTTAGCTATATGAGGTAAGGTTTAAGGAATATTTTTAAATTTGGTTAATTAATTATTTTAGTACAACTTATTTTGAAAAATCAGCATTTCTCACTGAGTTATCTTTATTCCTTTGTCAAAATCAATTGATCTTTTGTAAGTCTAACCAAATGAAATCAATGAGTAGGCTATGTAATTTATGACTTCAACTATATGACATTCTGGAAAAAGTAAAACTAAGGAGATACAAAGTGAATTTTGGCTAGAGGTAGAGTATTATAGTTGGCATCTGGAGTGTCTCCCAAAGGCTTGTGTATTAATTCCTTGGTTCCAAGCCTGTGTGCTCTTTGGAGGTAGAGGAAATTTTGAAAGGTAAGGCCTAGTGAAAGAAAGCTTATTGGAGACATTCCCTTTGAAGTTGATATTAGGACCGTGCTAGATCTCTCTTTGTCTTTCTCTATCTCCCAATGTGTTACGGAAATCAGTATAAAGATTCCTCAAAGAACTAAAAATAGAAATTCTGTTTGACCCAACTATTCACTTTTTAGGTATCTTCCATGAAATGTTAATGACATCATAACATAGTGATATATGCATGCCCATGCATAGAGCACCATAATTCATAATAACTGAATCTTGGATGCAGCCTATATGCTCATCAAGAGATAAATGGGTAGAGACAATGTGATACTAATGCACAATGGAGTACTACTCTGCCATATAAAGGTAAATTTGAGTCATTTGTAGGGAAATGGATACATCTTTTAGCCACAGCTTTAGACTGAAATGAACCATATGCACAAACGTACATTGTGTGTTTCCTTTAAATAAAATTTAGTATATGAACTGAAAAATAAAATTAAGACATAGGAAAACAAAGAGAAAAAAAGTTGTTGTAATTCACATGGGCGATGCATCTAGAAATATACCTTGATTTAATATAATTGTATTTTGAGTTTTACATGATTTTGGCCTGTCGGTCTGGCTTTTAATGTGTACATATGACAACTAACTTTATAAGAACTTACAAAATAAATGAATCTGTTGTAGCAAAAAAGGATGTTAGAGTTGAAAAGAAAAATAAAGACTTGATATGTGTTATATATATGTACTGATTCACACATTGAATGTAATTATTATGTACTGAAAACATACTAATAAAAATTTTAAAATTCATAAAAATTAAATTTACTTCCTGGGTACCATGAGGGAAACAGGCCTTCATCATGTGTTCTCCACATAGTGTATTCTAATACAACAGGCCTAATGCAACAGGGCCAATTTAACCTGGACTGAAAATTCTGAAACTATGAGCTAAAATATTCTTTCATCTTTTTAAATCAGTTTTTTTTTTTAGTTTTCTCAGGTGTTTTTTCACAGCAATGGAAATATGACTAACACTATCCCTCAGAGCCTACTGTTGCTATTCCAATTATTCAATTCCATCCCTGTTTACCCTGTCTCACCTATTCCTTCTCATTTAAACTACTATTTAGGGCTTCTGCCTCTGTTCTCCTCACTCTCCCTCCTGTTTGAAATGTGTGCTTCCCTGTGTGACTTTCTGTGCAACTGGATGTCCTCCTTTTGTTCTGTTTGTTTGTTTTTCGTACCAAGGATCAAAATTACAACTTCACACCTACCAGGCAGGTACTTAAGCCACTGAACTAAACCCCTGTCTCTATTTTTTGAGACAGTGTCTCACTGTGCAGTTCAGGCTGGCCTTGAACTCACTTTGTAGCCCAGGCTGGTCTTGAACTCACAATGATCCTCCTGCGTCAGCCTCCCAAATGCTAGGATTTAAGGCATGTGCCACCACACCTGGCTTCTCCTCCTTTTTGGTATTGTTCAGTTACAAAGTAAATTTTAAGGAATAGTCAAGTACAGACCTGCTGGCTTTATCACACCTGGATAATAACACAGTATGCATTTAAAAACATGTCATTATGCATTTCACGAACACCTGGAGTGTTAACATAGATTGAACTCTAACACCAAGATAAACTAAAAGTATGTGTCAATATTGGCATATCAACAAATATATCACACTAAATATAATACATAAATAGCAGGCAGAATGTCTGGAAGGGGGCATGGCTAAAGAAGGACATAAGAACTGGCAAAACTTTTGATTAAATTCTTCTGTAAACATAAATTTACCTGAATACAAAGCATATTAATGTAAAATATGATTTTATTTCAGAAGTTTTGCATCTGTTTCAGTGATGTGTTTGTTTTTCTTTAAACACTCCATTTTATTTCATATGGTATTTTATAGCTAAACTTGGAATCATTTGTTCCAAATTCAGAATTAGTTCTTTCTTAAACTTGCTTTTGTGATTTAAATCAAATTATAGAAGAAACTTGACATCTGAGATTTTGGCTGTATCATTTATATAGTAAACATGGAGAGAACTGAATTGATGAACACAGTATACTTCTCCTACCTCTTTCTATATATAGGTCCGGCCACTTCTTGGAATTCATTCAGATTTGTCTGGGTTCTCAGCATTCCAATGGGTTTCAAAAGTAAAACTATCATTTTGCAACATATCTGGATTTCTTTCTTTGTTTGTTGGGATCAATTACACTCAACTATCTACATAGTATCAGAGTTGAAGATCCCATTGAATTTGATATTTAAACAAACATATATATACAAATGATGCTGTGTGTATTCATGTATTTCTAAATATTTTGACAGTTTTTCAATGTCACATTTATTTTTATAGTCTTTTAAAGTTTGTTCATTTTTTAAGATCCACATTTTATTTTGTTTTACATCTAATAAATAATTTGCAGTCTCTTTCTAATCATTTCAATTTAGGTTTGACAGATATATATTCCTGGTTTTTCATATTGTGCTGATTCTCAATTATGCAAGTTTATATAATTAGTTGTTTAGTAATCTTAATAATTCATTCATGACTTTATCATTTTCTGTGGTTATAAAAAAGAATATATACATAGTACTTTAAATTGCATTTGCCTCTGCCTAAGTCAGGAGACACTAATGAACTGGGAGTGTTTTAAGCTCCTTTGACATTATCTTATAAAATATAATGCTTTCTTCTATCTTATCCAGTAGGCATTAATGGAATTTCTATTTTTAGTATTGTGAGGAATCTCCACACTGATTTCCATGATGGCTCCACTAAACTCCCATGAAAAATGCAGAAGAGTTTCTTTCCTTTTCCTCCACATCCTAGCCAGAATTTGTTACTATTAGATGTTTTCATGAGAGCCATTTTTTGTTGGGTAAGATACTATCTCAATGTTGTTTTAATATGCATTTCTGTAGTGGCTGGCAATGTTGAATATTTTTTCTTGTATTTATTGGTCCTTTGTATTTCTTTTAAGAAGTGTCTATTCATTTGGTTGCACATTTTTATTGGTTCTTTTATTTTGGTGAGTCTAACTGTTTTTTATTTCTTCATATAGTCTAGATGTTAATCCTCTATCTGAAGAAAGCTGACAAATGTTTGGTTGTGGTTGTTGTTGTTGCTGCTGTTGTTGCTTCCCATTCTGAAGGTTGTCTCTTCACTCTGTCAGTTGTTTCTTTTGCTGTACTTTTTAAATTTGATATGATTCCATTTGTTGATTATCAAATTATTTCTTGTGTCATGAGGGCTCTGCTCTGAAAGTCTTGCCTATGGCTATGTCTTCAAGAGTTGTATCTATTTTAACTTCTAGTAGATTAAATGTGTCCATTTTTACATTTAGATTTTTTTCCTATTTTTTATTTAGTTTAGTGCATGGTAAGATATCTAGGTCTAGACTCAATCGTCTCCATGTACATGTTCAATTTTCATAACACCATTAATTAAATAAACTATTTTTCCTGTCATATGTTTTTAGCCACTTTGTCCAAGATCAAATAGTTATACGTGCTTGAGGTTTTTTCTAATACTTCTATTCTGTTCCATTGATCCACATGCCTGATTTGGTGCCAATAACATGTTTCTTTTAATCACTATAGTTTTATATTACAATGTAAAGTCTGAGATTGTGTTGACACCTGCTTTGCTTTTGCTACCCATTTACTTTATCTGTGCTAAGACCATTCTTATTACATGCAAACTTTGGGTTTCTTACCTATAGGTCTGTAAGAAATGTCTTTGGTATTTCATTAAATGCATAGTTCTAAAAGTGTAGCCATTTTGATTATATTGGTTCTCCCTATCCAGAAACATTAAATTTCCTAGAAGATAGTTTAGTTAAGACTCTTGAAGATATTGGTGTGTCAAAGACTATATGAATAAAAGCCAGATTACACAGGAAATATAGCAGAGAATCAACAAATGGGATCTCATCCTATTGAAAAGCTTTTGCACAGCAAGAGAAACCACCAACAGAGTGAAGAGACAATGCACAATATGGGAGAAAATGTTTGTCAGTTGTCCCTCAGATAAAGGATTACTATTAAGAATGTATAAAGAACTTAAAAAAATCAGTCCTACAAGGTTTAAAGACTCAATCCAAAAATGGGCATCTGAGATGAACACACACTTTTCAGATGAAGAAGTACAAACAGCAAATAAATACGTGAAAAAATGTCCAACAGCACTAGTCATTTGAGAGATGCAAATGAAAACAACACTGAGATTCCACCTCACTCAAGAAAGAATGGCTAGTATTAAGAAGTCAACCAATAACAAATGCTGGAGGGGCTGTGGAGAACAAGGAACCTGTCTTAGTTACTTTTTTCTTGTTGCTGAGACAGAATACCTGACGTCCAAAATTAGGGAAGGAAAGGTTTATTTCTTACAGTTCTTGGCGATTTCACTCCGTACACAGTTGGCTCCAAGGCAGTGTGGCATGGTAAGGCAGCCCTTCATGGTGGCCACTTCAAACACCAAAAGCATGATCCCAAGAAAGAAGGAAGACACACCTTCCTCCTGCCCTTACACTGTATATTGGCTCCACCCCTGGGCGGGTGCAACGCTCGTATCATCAATCCCAGCAGTAGACAACAAACCAATCATGAATGCCAGACTCCGCCACATCCATGCTACGATTACATGAGACTTGGTGGGGACATAGGAATGTAACTATAACAGAACCCTTCTCCATTGTTGGTGAGAATGCAGTTTGGTGCAATCACTGTGGAAGTCAGTGTGGTGATTACTCAAAAAGTTAGAATTGGAGGTCCCATTTGACCCAGCTGTTCCCCTTCTGGCTATCTTCCCAAAAGAACTAAAAACATCATACCATAGCAATATATGTGCACCTATGTTTATAGCTGAGCAGTTCATAATAGCCAGATCGTGGAAACAACCTAAATGCCCATTGACTGAGGAATGAACAAAAAAGATGTGATATTTCTATATAACAGAATACTATTCAGTTATAAAGAATGATAAACTAGACACTTTCATACTTAAATGGATGCATCTTGATAATATACTTATCAGTGAAATAAATAAATCACACATATGTAACCATTGTATTGTTGCATTTGTGTGACAAACTGGAAGAAAAACTATGTATATGTTTATATATATGTATATAAAATTAGTTAAAATAAAGGAAAAGAATTTTGAGTGAAAAGTAGTTTTCACAGGATCATTTTCAGATTTCATTTTTATTGTGAATTGTTCTTTAAAAAATAATATAGCATTTATAATATTTGTATTTCTTGCCAATATTTTTCTAATGTTCTATACATTCTTTTTTGTTATATCATAAAAAATCTTTTAAAAAAAGATGCAGCATTGCTGCACTTTTACTCTTGAATGACAATAGGAAGCTGGAATCAAGTAACATATGCAGTTTGCATTCAAGGATTGTTCCAGTTCATCAGATTGAAGCAATTATTGTTTGTCATGTGCCTTTAAGGCCATGTGCCTTTGGTGTTTTGGACCTTATTTTTTGCAGTGAAAGTACATGAAGATTGCAATGTTTTAACAGAGATGGAAGAGAAAACATATGTATTTGGAATACAGCAATTTCCATGCATGATTGAGTCCACCCTCCATCCAGGGAAGAGCACTAGCCCTGGGACCATGCCCACCCTTCATCAAAGGAACCTCACCAGGCCTATGAGACCCCTGGTGACAGAGTAGAACCTGGGATAGGGTGTAAAGTATAGACAGGTGGGTCTTGCAGCCTGGAAAAAAGCCTGAAGCAACAGTAAAAATACAAGCCAAAGGGTGGTTCGCATCCATAGACAAGTCAGCCCAGAAGAATACAGTACTCACCAACTAGCACTGAAAGGGGAATTCAGGTGACTGGCCCATGCCCTACACCACACGACTGGTGACTGGTGGAAGGTCAGACACACAGTAGGACCTTGACTAAGGTGCACATGATGCACAGATGAAACTAGCAAAATTGAAAAG
>RJWM01047562.1:0-11865 GCA_004363535.1 Dasyprocta punctata | reverse complement strand
GTCATTTTCCTTCAGGGCTTGAAATATTTCACTCCAAGCTCTTCTTGACCTGATGATTTGTGTTGAGAAGTCTGTGGTGATTCTGATGGGCCTTCCTTTGTAGGTAATCTCTTTTCTCTAATAGCTTTTTTTTTTTTCCACGGCACCGGGGCTTGAACTCACAACCTCGCCCCTGCCAGGGCAGGCGCTTAAGGCACTGAGCCAAACTTCCGGCCCTGGTTTTTTGAGGCAGGGTCGCACTAATAGCTAATAGCTTTTAATATCATGTTTTTGTGTTGAATTTCTGGAATCTTGATTATTATATGTCTGGGTGTAAGCCTGTTTTGGTCAAGTTTAGCTGGAGTTCTATATGCTTCAGTTATCTAAAAGTCTCTTCCTGTTCCCATGCTTGGGAAGTTTTCTGAAATTATTTCTGTAAATAGTCTTTTAATTTGATTTGTATTGACCCCTGCTTTTTCACTCACACCTTTTATTCGTAAGTTATGTTTCCTTGGGTTGTCTTGCAGCCGTTGCACTGCCACTTCCAGATTTCTTATTATCTTGAGAAAGTCTCTCCTTTCTTTTTCCCAAGTTTTCATTCTTTCTTCCAGATACGAAAGTCTATCCTTAGTTTCCTTCAAGTGGTTCTGCCAACTTTTATTGGAGTCTTTGATGTCCTGGTAGTCTCTCTGAATCTGATTAATGCATTCTAATTCTTTATTTGTTTCATTCTCAGTTTCCTTTGATTTTTCATCCTCCACCTTTCCTGCTATGTTTCCTTTAGAGGCACTTAGCAATTCCCCGATTATGAGTTTCATTTCAATTCTCAGTTGGGTTAACAGTGCTGCTTTAATTACTTTCATAGCTTCATGGAGTTGTCTCCCCACTTCTGTTGTCAACTCCTCTGAGAGTTTAATTTTTGGACTCCTGACCATTTCAGCATTAGCGTCCCCGGAATCGGTTCTGCTTGTATCAGGGTCCAGAGAGTGCCCTCTGCCTTTCCGTCTTGGCATTTTCCTGGGCTCGCTCGGGAGGCCGTGTTGGTCCACTGCCTCTCCCAAGCCTGTTTCTGCTCCGTGAATGTCTACTGCGGTGTGCGAGAGGATGGGGCCGCTGTCTGGCAAACCATACAGGGCCGTCCGCCAAACCTCCCCTATCACCCCCAGGGCACCCACGCCGGTTCCGCCACTGCCTTCCAGGAACCGTGCCTAATTAGGTGCAGTTCTGGTCTCAAGATGGCTGTCCCTCGCTCTCCCTCAGGGGTGGGGGGCTGGGGGCCGCTGGGTTCACTCACTCGCCTGCTTGCGACCACCTCGCTCCATGGTTGACCGTCGTCTCTGCCGTCCCACCACACCACAGCAATTCTACCGGCAACTCCAGCGTGTATCAAGAGCACCTGGATCATACCTTCTTGGCTCGGGTCACAGCGCTGATTGGATTCGGCTCCAGACAGAGGTGCTGCTGGTCTCCGCCTTTATTTCATTGTTTTACTCTTTCTGTGGGCTACAGTTCTCGTTTTAGATTCTTCTTGGGTCCAGAGGACCCATCTCCCTCTTTTTTCCTTCTCTCTGTTATTGTATTAGTTTATATTCCAGCATTTTGATGGTATATTCAGGGAGCCTCCCTGTCACATTGTTATCTGGGTGGCCATCTTGGAGGAAGTCTCCCCTACTTCCTGGTTTTGTAAATTCACCTCTGCAAGCCCCAGGATTTCCATCTATGGCATAGGATTAAAGGAAATTAAATGAGATAAGGCTTGTAAAACACTTAGCAACATTTATCTAATATGCATCATTCTATTGATTAATGCTACATATGACATATATTCTGACATGGAGATTTGTCTAAGTCATGCTGGATTTCGAATCCCTTATATACTTTTCTGTACTTAAGGTCATTTGTATAATTATTGCTCCCTAATTTGAAGAGGTGTTGAGAAGGATGGAGGTGGCTCACCTGTCCTTCCAGGAATGAGAAACACAGGAATGTCCCGGACAAGGTCCTATTCTTGGTTTGATCTACTTAAACCAATGTCACTTGAAGAGCATTTGTGGGAGAATTGGTTATTGATTTAATTCATGATATTCAAGTAATTCTTATATGCTGTCCTGGATAAACACTAGAATGATTTCACATTCAAAAATGCATAGCTTCTCTGAGTAATAAATTAAAAATGTTTATTTTATTTTGAAGAGAATAAAACCAACACAATAAAACAGAATAGAATCAATCAAAACAAAACAATGAACATTATTTAGGACTTCAAAACAAAGAGAAAAGGAAATCAATAATAAGTACTATAATGCCTCTTGTTATCTTTGAAATAACTGCCCATATCCTCAGACATAATTAAAATCAAACAAAACAGAACAAAATAAACCCAATCAAAGTAAAACAATGAAAGCAATGCAGGCCTCCAAAACAAGATATTTGCAAATCAACATTGGCTAACATATTGTCTCTTGTTATCTTCAAAGCAGCTGCCTATACCATCAGATATAATAAAATCAAACAAAACAAAATAGAATAAAATCAATCAAAACAAAACGATGTAAGCAATACAGGGATTGGATACAGGATAATAGGAAATCAATAATGGCTACCATAATACATTTTGTTATCTTTGAAATAGCTGTGCATAACATCACATATAATAAAATTAAACAAAACAAAACAGAATAAACCCAAACTAAACAGAACAACGAAAACAGTACAGGGTTTCAAAACATGCTAATAGATTAACAATAGCCACTGCCTTCCCTTTTTAGACATTTCCTCTCCCTTCACGTTTTTTTTATTGAAGAGAAAAAAACACAGATAAGAAAAACAAAAAGCAAAAGAGACAAACAACAACAAGAAACCCAATGCAATAACAATATAGGTTTACAAAACAAGGTGATAGGAATTTGATAATGGTGACAATAGTTCACATTGTTACCTTCAAGAGGGTTGTTTGGGCTGGGAATTTAGGTCAGTGGCACAAATGCCTGCCTGGCAAGCACAAGGCTGTGAGTTCTATCCCTGGTACCAAAAATAAAAAACAAAACAAAACAAAACAACCCCACCCCCTAAAAGCCCCAAAACATGACTGCTTTGATTGACAGATATAGACATGTAAAACTGATCTAATCATATGAGTATTAACTGTTCTTTTTGGATAACTACTTGTTCAGTGTCTTACACTAGGGAGACAATACGGTATTTACACATGTGTTTGATTTATTTCACTTATGAGTGTGGTCTCAAATCATGTCCATTTACCTGTAAAAGTCTTGATGCAATCTTTCTTTATAACTATTACCCCATTGTATAAAAATACCACATCTTTTTTATCCATTTCTCGGTTTGTGGGCACTTGGGTTGTTTCCAAGATTTGTCTGTTACAAATTGTGCTCTTATAAACAAGTGTGGACATATATCACTGTAGTATGATGTTTTCGATTCTTCTGGGAAAATGCATAGAATCGGTATAGCTGGGTCAAATAGAACCACTAATCCTAGCTTTTTGAGGAATCTCCACTCTGATTTCCATAGTGGTTGCACCAGTCTGCATTTCCACCAACACTGGAGAAGTGTTCCTTTTTCTCCATAGTCCCTCCAGCACTTGCTATTGGTTGACGTCTTAACATTACCCATTCTTTCTGCGATGTGGTGGAATCTCAGTGTTGTTTTAATTTGCATTTCTCGAATGACCATTGATGTTGAACTTTTTTTCATATATTTATTTGCCATTCATGTATCTTTTTTTTTATTTACAAAGAATCTACAAAAAAGTCAGCAGAACAGGCAAGCAGGTTTAGCAAGATCATGCTGCAAGGTCACAAAGCCATATACAGAAATCTAGTGTTGGCCTATATCAAGCAATTAACAATTCAAAAGTAAAATTGTAAAGGCACAGTAACTATCAAAAAAAGCTTAAAGTAACAGTATTGCGGAAATCTACCAAAATACATTCACTATCTGTAACCTAAAAAGTATAAAAACTGATCAAAAGTACTCAAATACAATGTAAGTGTAGAGAGACTATGTATGTGAATTGGACAAATATCAAAACATTTATTCTCCCAAAACTCATTTATCAATTCACCTTAATATCTATAAAAATCTCAGTGAATTCTTTTTCTAAACTATCTTATTTTTATATACATATACACATACATATACATAGTTTTTATTTCAGTTTGTCAGACAAGTGCAAAAACACCACGCTTACACTTGTGTGACTAACTTATTTCACTGATAAGTATGTTCTCACGTTGCATTCATTTAAGTATGAAAATACCCAGTTTATCATTCTTTGTAACTGAGTACTACTCCGTTATATAGAAATACTGCATCTTTCTTGTCCATTCCTCAGTTGATGGGCATTTAGGTGGTTTCCAAGATATGGCTATCATGAACTGTGCAGCTATAAACATAGGTACACATATATCTCTGTGTTATGATGTTTTTAATTTTTTGGGGAAGATGTCCAGAAGGGGAATAGCTGAGTCAAATGAGACCTCCAATTCTAGCTTTCTGAGGAATCTCCACCACTGACTTCCACAGTGGTTGCTTGCACCAGCCTGCATTCCCACCAACACTGGAGAAGGGTTCCTTTTTCTCCATAACCCCTCCAGCACTTGTTATTGGTTGACTTCTTAATACTAGGAATTCTTTCTGGGATGAGGTGGAATCTCAGTGTTGTTTTAATTTGCATCTCTTGAATGACCAGTGCTGTTGAACATTTTTTTCATGTACTAATTTGCTCTTTGTACTTCTTCTGAAAAGTGTGTGTTCATCTCAGATGCCCATTTTTGGATTGGGTCTTTACATCTTGGAGGACTGATTTTTTTAAAGTTCTTCATATGCTCTCAATAGTAATCCTGTATCTGAGGGGCATCCGGCAAACATTTTCTCCAAGATTGTGAGTTGGTTTTTCATTGTGTTGGTGGTTTTTTTCGCTGTGCAAAAGCTTTTCAGTAGGATGAGATCCCACTTGTTGATTCCTTGTGATAGTTCCTGTGCAATCTGGCTTTTACTGATAAAGTCTTTGCCTACACCAATGTCTTCAAGAGTATTACCTGCTGTATCTTCCAGGAAATTTAATGTTTCTGTTTTAATGTTGAGATCTTGAATCCATTCAGATTTTAACATAGTACGTGTTGAAAGATATGGGTCCAGTTTTAATCTTCAGCACGCGGGAAGTCAGTTTTTCCAATACCATTTATTGAAGACACTGTCTTTCTTTCAATGAATGTGTATGGCACATTTGTCAAAGATAAGGTAGCTTAGTATGTGTGCAGATATTTCTGCATCTTCTAATCTATTCCTTTGATCTATGAGTTTGTTTTCTTTGTTAGTACAAGACTGTCTTTATCACAGTAGCTTTATAGTATAATCTCAAGTCAGGAATTGTGATGCCCCTGTCTTGTCTTGCCATTTGTATTTCTTCATCTGAGAAGTGTGTATTCATCTCAGATGCCAATTTTTGGATTGGGTCTTTGAATTTTGGGGGCCTGATTTTCAAAAATTCTTTATAAGTTCTAGATAGAAGTCCTTTGTGTGAGGGACAGTTGACTGAGATATTTTCACAATTTGTGGGTTTTCTTTTCACTATGCTGGAGATTTCCTTTGACATGCAAAACCATTTTAATAAGATGAGATCCCAGTTGTTGATTCTGGGAAGTGTTTCTCATGCAGTTTGATTTTTGTTCATGAGCTCTCTGCCTAGTCCTAGGCTGTCAAGATTGTCTTCAAGCAGATTTAGTGTTTCTGTTTTAATATTTAGATCTTTGACTTATTTCGACTTTAGCTTACTGCTCGGTGATAGACATGGATCTGGTTTTAGTTTTTGGCAAATGGAAAGCCAGTTTTGTCAGCACTACTTATTAAAGAGGCTATCTCTCTTCCAGTGTACATGTTTGGCCCCTTTGTCAAAGATGAGGTGCCTGAGTGTGTTTGTAGTCATGGCTGTATCTTCTAATCTACTCCACTGATCTTCAGGTCTGTTTTTATTTCAGTGCCATTCTAATTTTATCAAAGGGGCTTTGTAATGCAAGTTTAAGTCAGGAATTGTGAAGCCTGCTCCTTCCCTTTGTTGCCCAGAATTGCCTTTGCTATTCTAGGTCTCTTTTGGTTGCAGATGAATTTTAGGGATGATTTCCCTGAATGTGTGAGGTATGAAAACCGTACTTTGATTTGAAGTGCATTAAATCTGTATGACAATTTTGGGACAGCGGACATTTTCACAATGTTTTTTTTTTTCTATCCATGAACATTGAATATTTTCCCAATTTCTGAAATCCTCTTTGAATTCCTTTTTCAGAGTAGTGTAATTTTCACTGCATAGGTCTTTTGCTTCCTTTGTTAGATAGATTCCTAAGTGTTTCTTTTTTAATACTATTCTAAAGGGTGTGGTTTCCTTATTTCTATCTCGATGAGTTTGTTGTTTGTGTACAGGAATGATTTGGATTTTTGAGTGCTGACCTGGTATCCAGCTACATTATTGAATTTGGTTATTACATCTAGAAGACTTTTAATGCAGTTTTTGGGGTCTTTTATGTAGAGTATCACATCATCTGCAAGTAATGATAATTTAAGATTTTTCATTCCTATCCTTATTCCTTTTATTTCTCTCTCTGTCTGATTGCTCTGGCTAATGTTTCCAGAATTACATTGAACAGGATTGGTGATAATGGACATCCTTGTCTTGTTCCTGATTTTAGGTTGAAAATTTTCGGTTTTTTACATGTAGAAAGATGTTGGCTGTTGGTCTATGATATATGGCTTTTATCAGATTGAGGTAGAGACCATCTATTCCAATTTTGCAGGGGTTTTAATCATGAACGAGTGTCGGATTTTGTAGAAAGCCTTTTCTGCATTTATTGAGATGACCATGTGGTTTCTGTCCTTGGCTCTGTTGATGTGGTGTATTATGTCTATTGATTTGCATATGTTGAACCATCCCTGCATTCCTGGGGTGAATACTACTTGATCATGGTGTATAATCTTACTGATGACTTGTTGCATTTTACTTACTAGTATTTTGTTGAGGATTTTTGCATCTATGTTCATTAGAGAGAATGGCCTGTAATTTTCTTTTTTGGTTGGGTCTTCCTCTGGTTTTGGTATTAGGGTAATACTTGCTTCCAGAAACGAGTTAGGGAGATTTGCTTCCCTTCCAATTTCATTGCAGAGTTTGAGGAGTGTTGGCATTAAGTCTTCCCTAAATTTCTTGTAGACTTCAGGTGTGAATCCACCAGGACCTGGTCTTTTCTTTGTTGGTAAGGTTCTAATTATGTTTTCAATTTCACTAGCTGAAATTGGGTTATTCAACAGTTTTATACATTCTTGATTCAGTTTTGGTAATTTGCATTTTTCTAGGACTCTGTCCATTTCTTCTGTGTTATCACACCTATGTGAGTAAATGTTTTCAAAGTAAGTATTGATGATCTTCTGCATTTCCACAGGGTCTGTAGTGATTTCACCTTTTTCATTTCTTTTTCCATGGATTTTAGTTTTCTCTTTCCTCTTTTTGATAAGATTGGCTGTGGTTTATCAATCTTATTTGTTCTTTCAAAGAACCAAATCTTTGATTCATTAATTCTTTGTAATGTTTCCTTAGTTTCAACTACATTAATTTCTTTTCTGGTCTTTATGAGTTCCTGCTTTCTTTATTTTGAGCTTGACTTGTTCTTCTTTTTCTAGGTGTTTGAGGTCTAGAAGGAGTTTGTTTATGTGTGCTCTTTCCATTTTCCAAATGTAGGAGGTTAGTGCTAAAAATTTCCCTGTGAGGAGAGCTTTCATTGTGCCCCACTGGTTCCAGTAATTTGTATTTGCATTTTCATTCAATTATAGGTATTGTTTAATTTCTTCTGTGACCCATTGATTGTTTAGGAGAGTATTATTTAATTTTCATGTGTTCATGGGGTTGTTGTGGGTTTTTTTGTCATTCATTTCCAATTTCATTGTGCTATGTTCAGGTAACATGCATGGAATTATTTCAGATCCTTTGCTTTTACTTAAGCATGTTCTGTGGACTAGTATATGATCTATTTTAGAGAATGACTCATGTATAGCTGAGAAGAATGTGTATTCTGATGTTGATGGGTGGATCACTCAGTACACATCTACTAGGTCTATTTGTTCACAAGTTTGATTTAGTTCTGTTATTTCTTTGCTGATTTTTGTTTCGTTGATGTGCCTCTTTGTGACAGTGGGGTGTTAAGGTCCCCAATTATAACTGTATTAATGTTTATTTGGTTTTTCTATTTTTAAATTTATTTAAGAGAAAAAAAGACATATAACAAAGACAAAAAGCAAAAGAGACAAACAAACGACTAGAGTAAATGCACAACAGTAACATTGCAGGTTTACAAAACAGGATCATAGAAACTTGACAGTGGTTGCAATATTGCCTATCGTTATCTTCAAAATGGCTGTTTACATTAATAGATATAGACAGGTAAAATAATTCTAATAATATGAGTATTAATTGTTCTTTATCAATAACGAATACATTCAGCAGTGTGTTCATTTTACTTATCTTACATATACATATATACAGATTTATATCTTTTCCTTTTCCCTTCCCTCTTTCCCCCTTTTCCCTTTCAAATAACTTTTGCTCTTTGAGCTGTTTTTTACCCTTACATAGTATTCATTATAGATTTTGGATCATATATACTTTTTCAGTTTCTTACACTACGGAGACAATATGGTATTTACACATGTGGGTTTGATTTATCTTACTTATGAGTATGGTCTCAAGTCATGACCATTTCCTTGTAAAAGTCTCAATGCAATCCTTCTTCATAGCTGAGTAGTACACCATTGTATAAAAATACCACATCTTTTAAAATTGTTCCTTGATTGATGGGCACTTGGGTTGTTTCCAAGATCTGGCTATTACAAATTCGGTTGCTATAAACATGGGTGCACAGATTTCACTGTGGTATGATGTTTTCAATTCTTCTGGGAAAATGCCCAGAAGTAGGATAGCTGGGGTGAATGGGATCTCTAATCCTAGTTTCTTGAGGAATCTCCACACTGACTTCCACAGTGGTTGGACCAGTCTACACTCTCACCAACAGTGGAGAAGAGTTCCTTTTCCCCCCACAACCCCTCCAGCATTTGTTGTTGCTTGATTTTTTAAATCTTGACCATTCTTTCTGGAGTGAGATGGAATCTCAGTGTTGTTTTAATTTGCATTTCCCGAATGACCATTGATGTTGAACATTTTTTCATATATTTATTTGCCATTTGTATTTCTTTCTCTGAGAAGTGTGTATTCATCTCAGATGCCCGTGTTTGGATTGGGTCCTTGAATTTTAGGGGCCTGGTTGCTTTTAATTCTTTATATGTTTTAGATAGCAGTCCTTTGTCTGATGGACAATTGGCTAAGATATATTCCCAGTTCATGGGTTTTCTTTTCACGCTGTTAGAGATTTCCTTTGACATGCAAAAACTTTTTAGTAAGATGAGATCCCAGTTGTTGATTCTGGGAAGTGTTTCCCGTGCAATTTGATTTTTGTTCATGAACTCTCTGCCTACTCCTATGTCATCAAGATTTTTAACTACTCTGTCTTCTAGTAAGTTTAGTGTCTCTGTTTTAGTATTCAGATGTTTGATCCATTTTCATTTTATTATAGTGCATGGTGATACGCTTGGATCTAGATTTAGAATATGGCATATGGAAAATCAGTTTTTCCAGCACCATTTGCTAAAGAGGCTATCTTTCTTCCAATGTACATGTTTGGCCCCTTTGTCAAAGATGAGGTGGCTGAGTGTGTTTGTAGTTGTGGCTGTATCTTCTAATCTATTCCACTGATCTTCAGGTCCATTTTGATTCCAGTACTTTGCTGATTTTATCACAGTAGCTTTGTAGTATAGTTTCAAGTCAGGGATTGTGATGCCTCCTGCCTTCCCTTTGTTGCCCAGAATTGCCTTTGGTATTCTAGGTCTTTTCTGGTTCCAGATGAATTTCAAGAATGCTTTCTCTAGCTCTGTGAGGTAGGCCAGTGGTATTTTGATTGGGATTGCATTATATTTGTATAATAATTTTGGGAAAATGGCCATTTTGACAATGTTTGTTCCTCCTATCCATGAACAGGGAATATCTTTCCATTTTCTGAAGTCTTCTTCGATTTCCTTCTTCAGAGTAATGTAATTTTCACTGTAGCGATCTTTTACTTCCTTTGTTATATTGATTTCTAAGTATTTCATTTTTTTGGATGTTATAGTGAAGGGTGTGGCTTCACTTATTTCTCTCTCAGTGACTTTGTTGTTTGTGTACAGGAATGCTATTGATTTTTGAGTGTTCACCTTGTATCCAGCAACGTTACTGAATTTGGTTATTAATTCTGGAAGTCTTCTAGTGGATTTTTTAGGGTCTTCTATGTAGAGTATCATATCGTCTGCAAATAATGATAATTTCACTTCTTCGTTTCCTATCCTTATTCCCTTTATTTCTTTCTCTTGTCTAACTGCTCTGGCTAATATTTCCAGGACTATATTGAATAGGAGTGGGGATAATGGACATCCTTGTCTTGTTCCTGAATTTAGGTTGAAAGTTTTCAGTTTTTGCCCATTTAGTAAGATGTTGGCTGTTGGTTTATGATATATGGCTTTTATCAGGTTGAGGTAGAGACCATCTAGTTCGATTTTCTGTAGGGTTTTGATCACGAATGTGTGTTGGATCTTGTCAGAAGCTTTTTCTGCATCTATTGAGATGATCATGCGGTTCTTGTCCTTGGCCCTGATGATATGGTGTATTACCTGTATTGATTTTTGTATGTTGAATCATCCCTGCATTCCTGGGATGAATCCCACTTGATCATGGTGTATAATCATTCTGATAATTTTCTGTATTCTATTTGCCAGTATTTTATTGAGGTTGTTTACATCTCTGTTCTTGAGGGAGACTGGCCTGTAATTTTCTTTTTTGGTTGCGTCTTTCTCTGGTTTTGGTATTAGGGTAATACTTGTTTCCAGGAATGAGTTATGGAGACTTACTTCCCTTTCAATTTCATTGAAGAGTTTGAGGAGTGTTGGCATTAAGTCTTCCCTAAATTTCTTGCAGAATTCAGCAGTGAATCCATCAGGGCCTGGGCTTTTCTTTGTTGGTCGGTGTTATGGATTACAAACTGGTGGTCAACTTGGCACCAGTTGAATTGGTTCAGCTGGTGTTGAGTTAAAGATGCTCCACCTGAAGAAAGTTGCCAGCATAAATAGGGATGTGGAGAAGAAGAGCCGGGCGTTGAGGGTTCTTCCAAGAGTTGCTGTTGGAGCCGCTGGTTCTCCTGGAGGTGCTTGTCATGCTGGCTTCGCCAATATGGACTCGGCCATTATCGTCGGAGGAGCTCGAGACCTCATCGGTGAGAGTGGCTGTGGTTCACATTGCGGGAGCCCTGCTCCTCACATTGTGCATCGCTTCCTGGCTCCGGAGGGGAGGCTGTGTGCTGGAGAAGCTTGTCACGCTGGCCTTCCTGACCTGTGCTCAACTGTTCTCCATCGTCAGAGGAGTGCGGGACCTTGTCGCCATTGGGGATGGCTGTGGTGCTCTTCAGGGCAGCCCTGCTTCTTCTTTTGAGAGTGACTTCTCGGCTCCTATGTAGAACCCGCAACCCACTGCACAGCTCCTTCACCCTGCTGGCATAGACTTTCTGGTTCCACCGCTGACCTGTGGCCTTCCCAGCACAGAACCATAAATAAACTGGTGTGAGCCCTTATTGGGGGCTCTTAGATTCCCAGTTGGTACTGTGGGAGGCATTGTCATGCATTTGGGTCTCTAGTGGGACTCTTGCATGATATTGCTGTGGGATCCAGGCCCTCGGCTATCCTGGGTCTTAGTGTTGTGGACAGATTTTCCTGCACCGTCTTGTGTTTAACTTTGGGTGATTATTA
>RJWM01047561.1:0-11870 GCA_004363535.1 Dasyprocta punctata | reverse complement strand
CCTCTCCTCTCTGCCAGGCCTGCAAGACTTTACTGTGCTGCTCTGACCCCTGGGCCTCCCTGCAGGAAACACCGGCCAGTGCATCACCTGGCTGTACTCCAGGGGCCCATGAGCACTGGACCCACCAAGAATGGGGTGTGCCAGGGCTTCCTGGGGAGCCTGGCCCTCCAGACCCGCTCTGGGAGCCCCTAGCACATGGCGGTGGGATTGACCCTGTCTCCATGGTCCAAGTGGTAGCAGGGATGGTTTCCAAGTGCTCAGGCCTCCACCTGTTACCCACATGCTCTCCAGCAGCAGTGGGGACATAACCTACAGAGGTGGAAACTGGGGTGCAGGGGAAGAGGAACAAGTAGTAAATGGGGGGATCTACGGGTCCAACTCAGGTCTGAGGGCTCCAGGCCCTGCCCAATAGGAGAGCCCTCCAGGGGAGCAGTGACATGACCCAGGGGTTCCCAAAGGCTGGTGACCGTGAACACCTTCTAGGCAGAACCTCTGTGTGCTTCAGGGCTGGGGAACACAGTTTGGGAACCAGCCCTTCTTCCCTGGCCTGGGGAGCTCCATGGGGCCCCAGGTGTGTGGAGGGTGAGGTGCGCTGGGGGAGGATTGTCCCTGTGGAAGGTGGGGACAAGACGGCACGACTGCTGGGACACTGGGGTCACCAAAGGCCTCATGCTTGGAAGGTGCTCTTTGTACCCCGCATCCCTCACCCGGGCCGGTGGGTGGCCAGGGTCCCTGCCTGGGTTCGAAGGCTCGCTCTTCTCATGTGCGTGGGGTGTGTGTGTGTGTTCCTGTGTGCCTGGCAGTGCCCTGTGGATGTGAAGGTCAGAGCTGCCCACCTGGTTCCAGGTGTGGGCGGGGGGCTGGTTACCTGCACAGGTGAGAATCTGCAGGGGCTGTAAGGGGGTAGCAGAGGGCTGAGAAAGGCAGGGTGTGGCCAGGGAGTTGCCGGTGGTGTGGCTGGAGGCCGGGCTGGCTGGGACAGGCAGCCTCTCCCTTGAGTCCTCATCAGAGAGACATCCGAGTGTAGACCTGGCTCCCCAGAGACCCCTGCCATGACAGGTCCCGCCTGTCACGGTGCGCCCTACCTGCCCCAGCACGGAGTAGGTCCTCCGCCCCGTCTCCTGACTGGCTGACCCCATTCCAGAAAGATTCCTCACAGTCCCAGAGGTTGAGAAAGTGTGTGGCAGCCCTCCCAAGTCCCTACTGGGCCTTCCCCTTGGAGAATTCAGATAAACAGGATGGTTCCTTCCTCTAGCCATCACCTGGTCACTCAGCACGCCGCTCTTTGGAGTGGCCTCTCGTGGTCATGATTGGCTTCTGTCCCAGCAGATGGAAGGAATGAGGTCTTTTTTTTTTTTAAATGTTAAATTTAGCAGAAACAGCTATTGTTCTCATGGGAAATAATTTTTTTCTCCTCCTCTTTTGGAATATGAGATACACAGATAAGGTGCAGAGTTGTGAGTGCAGTGGGCATGTCAGGGGACAGGTGGCATCTAGGAGGGACAAACCCAGGCAGTGTTCTTTGGGGCAGCAGAATAAGCATGTGTCCCTGGATGCCTGGATGGTTCTCTTATCTGGATGCCCATATGGTCACCAGAGCCTCTAACAGGATAATCCTTAGCTTTTATTCCTACATCTCCAGGTAGAGACCCTCTGAGTCTGCCTCTGGCTGTCCGTCCAACCTGCAGGGCTGGTTTAAGAAACCTCTAGTGACAGCCAGTACTGAGAGTCAAACCCAGGGACTTCATGCTGTGGTACAGCCTCCTTTCTTTTTAAACTTTTTAAATTTTGAGATGAGGTCTCTAGGTAGCTAAATTCCCCAAGCTAGGCTCAAACTTGCAGTCTTCTTGCTGTAGCCTCCCAGAGCTTTCTTTCGTTCTTTCTTTTTGCTGTGGTACTGGAGATTGAGAGCTCAGGGCTTTGAGAATGTGGATTAAACACTCTACCACTGAACTGTACTCCCAACCCCTGATTGTCATTATTTATTTTTCTAGACAGGATCTCAGTATGTAGTCCAGGCTGTCCTTGAACTCTCATGTAGACCAGGTTGCCTTTTTAACTTTTTACAAGGCAGGGTTTCAGTAAGTTGTCCAGGGGACTCAAACTCAAAATCCTCCTGCCTCAACCTCCTGAGTCAGTGAGATTATATGTGTTCACCACCGCATGGTTCCCATCGTGCCCCAGGGAAGTCATAATCCCAGAGTGTCCACCTCACCTGACCAACACCCCCATGCCAGTGGCCCCCCAACAGCAGAGCTGACCCTGGAGCTGAGGTCTGGACAGCTGAGACCTCATGTGCCACAGATACCTGGCCCCTGGTGTACAGGCTGACGAGCTGAGAGTTAGCAGTCAAGACGACTGTAAAAGTTAAATCTTTCTATTTATTTCAAGAAAGGACAAGGCAGGTGGACTTAGACATTTTATATGAAAACAGACAAACAGAAAATAGGACCAAGTAGTTAATCACATTCATCTCAACAGTGAAGTTTCAAGGCACCTACAAGAAGGAGGCCAAAGGGCGGTTCGCAGTGCACTTTGGTTTGTGTTGTTGTCGTGGTGGGTGTTTGTGTCTTGGTTTTCCGAATACCCCGGTCTGGTGGTGAGGTTTGGGAGTGAGGCAGGTGGGCACGAGGCCAGGTTTGGCTGGCCCCTAGGAGCCAGGTCACGGCAGCTGGCCTAGTCTCAGGTGGCAGCAGGAGCAGTGGGGGAGATCCGTCATTCAGCCCCCCGACATTGCTTTGCCCTTCAGAGAGAAAGAAAAAAGACAAGGCGCTTGCAGCCACATGGCCCCGTGGGCCTGATTCTGCAGGCGGGGGACAGCCAGGGGGTTTGGGGAGCTGGGGGTGCTGGGGCAGGGGGGCCCCTTGGAGAGCAGAAGGCACCTTGGCCACAGACTGGGGAGCCCAGGTTGGTCCCCCCATACCCTGGTCCATCAGCTGAGCTGGTGTTCCACCTGCTACAGCAGAAGAACACCCCATAGACTGTCATCGGGCCAAGGACTCCTCCCTGCCTCCTCCTCCCCCTCAGATTTCTGGGAAGGGGGTCTCACTGAGCATGTACCCCAGGATGCTTCATGAGACCCAATGACTCCAGATTGCCTTGGGACATCTGGGAGGGAACTCCGGTTGGGGGCAGGTGGAGCATTCACTCTGCAGGGTGTTTGGACCTGGGTGCTCTTGGGGGGCGTTCACCCTGGGCTCCCTCCTCACACCTGCCTGGTGGCCCTGGCCAGCAGACTCACACGGTGCACTGCCCCCGGCCACCTGCCCAGCTCCTTCCCAGCCTTCCATCCCTACATCTCCTGGCTCCTCCCTCTCAGGTGACAGACAAGGCTCCAGTGCCAGGCCTGTGGCTTCCTCCCCATGGCTCTCTGCCTCTCTCTGTGAGCTGGGAGACACAGGGCCCTCCTCCCCGCACTCTGCCCTCGATGCCAGGTGGGCTTCTCAGCTGAGGCCACTGGCAGGTGGCAGTGCTGGATTGGGGGGAATCTAAGGCTACTCTCACAGACGTGTGTCTTTCCCCTCTGTGCCCAGAACCTTTGGCGATCCGACTGCCGCTGGAGGGGTGGCCTGAAGCACTGCCACGTTGATTGTCAGTTCACGGACTGTTTGCTTCTTTAGAGGAGGGGCATTGATAAGTTCCTCCAGGTCGCTTGGGTGTGCGGACTCTTAGTGGAAAGTCAGGCAAGGCGGGCATCATCCGGGATCTTCCTTCCTGCCGACCTCTGGGGCTGTCCTCTGGTTCTCTGACTCCTTGCATCCACAGGAGGCAAGACTTGGAGAGGGGAAACTGAGGCACGTATTTGATCTGAGGCCAGATGTGGGATCTCACCAGACTGGCACCTCCCTATCCGGCTCACAGCGGATATAAGCAGAGCTGGATGCTTCCAAGAGGGTAAGGTGCTCCGACAGCCCCCTCTGTGCCGGGCCGCCAGTGTGGCAGGTATAGGATGGGAGGCTGCTGGCTGCCAGCACTCAGGCCATTTGCACGGAGTCCAGTGGGTAGAAGGCAGGTGGCGAGGGCGAGGAGGATGAAGAGAAGGTGGTGGCTCATTTAGTTGGGGAAGAAGAGACTGTGCACCCCCGTGCGCCAGGTGCTGTGCTGGGCCTCAGGGATCCTGGCGAGGCCGGCACTGACTGGGGGCCAGCGAGCACGGGGACCTGTGTATCTCTCCTGAGTGACCATTCCCCGATGACCATAAAAGAAATTTAGGGCTGGCAGCAGCAAAGACCTTCCTGCAAGTACTGTCTAGGGTGGGTGGCCAGGGCCAGGCTGCCCTGCCTGCCACATGGCTTCAGTGCCTTGGGGGCGGCCCTGGCACTGGGCACACAATGCCCCCAGAGCCTCCTCTGGTACTTCAGTGACAGGAAGTGGAGGACAGCGATCACGGAGCCCAGGGTGTGGGGTCCCCAGGCAAAAGGGAAAGTGGCAGGACTGGGCCACTGTGGCCCCAGGGTCTCTGGGCTCACTGCCCTCCCACGTAGGCTAGGGATAACGGGATTTCCCAAAGCAGAGAAACACCATATATTAAAACGCCAATCGAGGTGGGAGGTGGGGGGCGGGGCCGCAAAAATGTGGTGGGGAGCAAAAGGAATCTTTCTGTCAGTTTTTAAAAAGAAGCCAATGTAGATATTTCAGGCAACTACTTGGAACATTTCAAAAGAATCGGTAAACGCTTAAAACCCGCAGAGCGAACAGTGCCCCAGGCGCCGTCAGCTGGCCGTGATGGAAGGTTTGGTGCTGTGCTGCGGATCAGTTACTTCCGTGGCCAGGCCGGGCTTGGGGGAACAGGCCCGGGAGGCAGCCTGGGGCGTGGCGCTGCAGGGTTGGGGCCCACTCCTGCCGGCCCCCTCCTCACTCCCTGCGGAGTTCACCCCGGCGAAGGGGCGGCCTGTGGCTCTGCCTCCTGTCCTGGGTGGGGGTGGGGGCAGTGTGAGAAAGCAAAGGCAGAAACCAGGATCTTTTAGTCAGAGAACCAGACCTCAGGGATTTAGCTCAGTGGCATAAGCGCCTGCCCGGCAAGTGCAAGGTTGTGAGTTGAATCCCCAGTACCAAACAATAAGTAAAGAGCCAGACCTCAGCTTAGGCAGGAAAAGAATCTGCCATATCCCCATCTAGTGTTTGGATGCTCCCAGCGATGGGGAGCTCACTCTCTGCTTCCTTTGATGGGCCAGGGTTTCTCTTCCCTGCCTTCAGTTTCCCTTCACCACTGAGCTCACCCTTTCCCTGGCCACAGGGAGCAGATCTCACTCCTCTCTCAGTGATGGCAAATCTCTTAGAGCGTGCATGCCGTAGGTTCGCCACCTCTGTGGCCAGGTGATGGCACTGACCCAGGGGCAGCTTGTCACTCCTGGGGGCAGATGGAATCTGGAGGGCAGGGCCAGAGCATCTGCCTGGAGGCTGGGATGGTGTGCGATGACCTATGTGGGCAGCAGCAGCCCTTCCTGGCCCAGAGGCCTGGGCGTGAAGCTCCCCCACTGGCTGGAGCCCCAGTGCTCTGGCCCACCTGGCGTCAGCCCTCAGAGACCCCTGCTGCCCAGGGGGAGAAGCAGGACAGGTGCCCCAACTTCAACCAGGCCTGGGAAATCCCTGCTGTTTGGACGGCCACATGGGGCAGCTTCACAGACCACAAGAAACCCCCCTTCCCTTCACCTCTGAGGAGTTTAATCTCTCCTAATCAATTTAGCAGACTCGCTTGGTTGTAAATGGTAATGATTTGCATTTTTGAGGCTTTTTATCCCTCCTTAAGAAAAAAAAAATGCCTCCTCTCCCTGCTTTCTGGAAGGCCTGTGAATTGCTTGTTAGCGCTCACCCTGGCGCCCGTCCAGTGCGCACAGCATCAGCCGCCTTCACCTGCGCGGAGGACGAGGCGCGAGGGGCTCCTGCAGGTCGCCCTGGCTGTGGCTTCGGCCTGGCTCTCAAGGGCATGGTCTGACCCCGGGGGGTACAGGCCACTGCACCCTGCTGAGCCCCACCTTCCTGGCCCTGCTCTGCCCTGTCCCTTACAGCCCCACTGCTCCCCGTCTGCCGCAGCCCATTTTCCTTGTTGTATTTTTCATAAGCCAGAGGCTCAGAAGCCCCGTCCTCCTCCCTGGCGCACTCAGCAGGAAGCAGATTTCTGGAGTGGGTTGGCTCTGGGATTTGAGCTGCCACTCGTGGGGGGCTGGGGTGGGAGGGTGTCCTGAGTGTGCCTCAGACTTTGCTCCTCCCCTCCGGGCCGCTGGTGGAGGAGGCCCCGGCAGAGGCTGGCCTGGGCGCCCTGCGGGGATTTCCTCCCCTCCCCCCAGCCGGCTGGGACCCTCCCGAATCAGGGGAGGGAGGCCCCACTGGGCCTCTGAAGCACCCAGCTTCCTTAAAGGATAAAATGAGCTCATCCCAGGGCACCCCTGCTTCCCAGAAGGGGACACAGAGGCCTTGCGTCCACTGGACAGCCAGCCACGCTTCCTGACTCCCTGTCACCCCGTTGGGAAGACAGTGCCTGCAGAGGGGAAAAGGGTAGACGGGCTTCCGGGAAGGAAGGCCAGCCCTTCCCAGCCACTGTCACCACCACCATCCCAGGGGCTGCCACCTCCCCTGCCGGTGGCATCAGCTGGAGCAAGGAAGAAGCAGCCCCCTGGCCCCCGGCCCCGGCAGGGTGGGCGCCATGTTAACATGGAGGCGGGCCAGGAAACAGAGCCTGGTTAGTGAAGATGGAGGCTTCCGCGGCAAGGGGGAAGCAGAAGAGGGAAGAAAAGGAGCTTTTGATGCACATCATGTCTGCGGAATTGAGTATGACTAATTAATAGATTTTATTCTTAGTAATCTCTTAAGCATTCCATACGTTGGGCCCCACGCCTGAGCTGAGCTTACAAGAGGCCTCATTCGCAAAATGCAAATGACACGCGGCCCTGCTGCCTTCTCTCTCCTTCTTCGCCTTTTCTTTCTTTCCTTTTTTTTTTTTTTCTAAGAGGAAATTTAAAGGAAAATTGCCATGTAATAGAAAAGAGATTCCAATCGCTACATCTAATTACCACGAAGGGTAAACCACTTAACCAAAGAAGTGTCACGGGCCTTTTCTTTTTTCTTTTCCTTAAACCTTGAACCTGCCTTTAATGCCACAAAATAAACTCATCACCGCTCAGGGCGATGAGGTTGTTCTGGCTGGTTAGAGACTGTGAGGGTCAGGCTGGTGGCAGACGGTCAAGGGGGAATGTGGAGTCCCCCCGCACACGGAGGGAGGGTTTAATAGCCCGTGGGGGTGTCACTGCTGGCCTGGAGGCTCTGCACACTTCTAAGAGGCAGGGAGGCTGGGTCCTCTGACCTCTTCCATCTTGTGTTAAGAGGCCAGCTTGGTGGAGCTGGACCAGGAGGGGGTGGGTTTCAGAGAGGGGGACCTGGCTTGGGGGCCACCATGAAGCAGATTTTGGGGGCTTGCTTTCAGGAAGGACCCTGGGATATGTCAGATGCTGAGGGGCAGAAAAGACAAGAAGGGCCTTCAGAGGGGCCCAGGCCCCTGGCTGGCACAGTGCTCACCTTCCCCAGCGATAGAGTCCCTGCTGGGGGGTGGTGCCCGTGAGGAACAGGCAGGGCCTGGGCTCCCCAGCCCTCACTAAGCTGGGCTGAGCCCTGTTAGAGCAAGAAACCCATGCAGGGGACCGGTGCAGTCCTCAGCCTGGGCACTGTGCCTGGGCAGTTGGCAGGGCTCTTGCCCTGAGCCTCTGTGTGACAGGGCCGGAAAGTGCACCACCCAGGCCACTGTCAGGGTCCAGGGCACCAGATGTCCCTAAATTCCTTCCTTTCCACCAAAGGGATGGCCTGATCTTCCCTGGGGCAGCAAAGGAGAACGGGGAGCCAGGTGAGCTAGAGGACAGGGCATGCTGGGGAAGCAGGCAAGGTGCCTTGGGCAGAGGGAAGGCTGGGCTGGAACCCGGAGAAAGCCATAGTAGTGCCCTGGAGAGAGGGGACCTCGCTTTAGACACAACAGAGAGCAGGACTTCCACCCCCTGGACAACGCCCCAGCTCATGTGCTCCCTGGTGAGTGTGGGTCCCCTCTGTTCCTTCCTAAGCTGCAGCTAGGATGGCTGGCGGGGGTTGGGTGGGGAACATTGATACAGACCAGAAATTAAGGCTTGGGAAAGTTTCTCCCTGGACCTCACTATGTGGGAAAATGATCTAGGCAGGAGAAGGGAAAAAGGTCATTTGGAATGAGCAGTGTCCATGCCCCTTGGCCATGCCCTGGGGCTGGAAGGCCAGGGTCCCCTTTGGTGGTGACGATCCCTGGGCTGCGATGGAAGCCTGCGCCTCTCTCCCGTTTTCCCACCCCCGAGCAGTGGCGGGAACATTGCTTTCAACCCACCTCTTCGTTGAAAGGCCAGTTGGCTCTTTGAATGTCCAACAGGCGGACAGTGCTTGGGCACGTCGCAGGCAGCCCTGTGATCGCTGCCCGGCCTCTTCTTCCTGCCTTTGCTTTGGTCCGAGTGGCAGAGGTTTTTTGAAAACGCCACTGCCAGGAGCAGAGCTTCTCATCCTCCTGCCCTTGGAGCAGTGCCTCTGCTTTGATGTCGTCTTTTCCTGGTGCGGGGCAAGAGACACATTGACAGATGGTGACCCCAGCTCCCGGAGCACAGGACGCAGCAGCCATCGGAACCCCAGGCATCACGCTTTCCTCCTTTCCAGATCTGCTGTCATCATTTCATCATCGTTTTAATCTCATGGCTCGCCACACTGCACTGTCAGTTGATAAATGATAGCGACATTGATTCCAGAGGGAGAAAATAAAATCTTAGCTCTTCTGAGGGCCCTGGTTGGAACCCTTTTGGAGGCTGGCATTTTTAGAAAGAGATCTGGTCTCTCAGGAGCGGGCATGGCTGTTTTCTACACGGGTGTGTGTGTGTGTGTGAGAGAGAGAGACAGAGAGAGAGGTTGATGTCTCCAAAGGATTTTCTGAAAATTTTCTTTTTCCGGGCTTTGTCTGAGCAGCCATGGAAACCAAAAGGTCTAATCAGCTGATGCATATATATGGATATAAAAAAGTCCCTGCACTAATTACCTATCCAGGAGGAAGCACAAGTAAACCCTACTGAGGTGATTGCATCTGTCGGAGAGGAGAAGAAGGAGGACCCAGGGTGTCCAAAGAAAGCTTTTCTCTAATCAGAAAGGACAGCAGCCCAGCTCTGGCCCTCCCTGAGCCACCTTGCCGGACGTGCAGGCCTCTGCCTCTAGGAACAGCAACAGCCCCGCCCACCTCACTCCCACCCCCAACACATGGGCTACTTACTCAGTGATTTCTAGGAGAAAGCAACACTTTTTTTTTTTTTTTTGCAACTCTATTGTCTCGGGAAATGGTAAGAACTGACCCAAGAAGTGCTGTGAGGACGGTGTACGCGGCTCTATCTACCCATCTGCACTGAGAGACAGGACACAGAGACAGACGGGCAGACAGACGCACCTCCACGTGGCAGGGAAAGCTACGGCTTCCATCGGGGCATCTACGGAGCACGGTGTGCGGAACTGGAGAGCGCTCAGCATAGGAAGAATAAAGTTCGATTTTTTTTTCTTTTTAATTGACTACATTAATTGTTCCAAGAATGCAGTGAAAGACTTTTTCTCTTTCTGCAAATCTGTCAGGGAAATGGCATGGAAAGAACCAGGAAAGAGATTTCAGGACAATATCTCCGTAGCAAAAGATCTTTCCTTTGCCTCTCTCCTTCGTGAGGCGCCTGAAAACCTTCCATTGCGTCGTTGCCCAAGAGCAGCTGGCAGCGGGATGCTGGGCGGGGGACCTGCGTGTCAGCGGCTTCTCTCCGATGGTCCTTTTGTGACGGCCCCAAACAGAGTGTGAGGTGTACACAGATGTTGTACAGGTAGTATCTTTCCAGTTCAGGAGAAAAAAAGTCCCCAACCCAACCCTGCCTTCAGTATTACTTTTGTTCCTTCCTCCCCAGTTGGCATCCTTGGGGAATGCCAAATTATGTCTCCAACAATGTCAGATTCCCCTTCCTGCCTTCTATTCATTTAAAAAAAAATGTTTTTTCCCCTCCCACTGGTATGTTCTAGAAAATCATCAACCTTTCTGAAACTTTGCTCTCTGCTGGGAGAGTCATTGTGGAATCAGTTTCCCTTCCTTGCTCTCTGGGATGGCAGTGGGCTGGGCAGAGCCAGGTCCAACTTGGGACGGTGGCCAGGGGCTGGGGCTGGGGCTGGGTGGGCCAGCATCATGTGTAGGAGTAGTCGATGTCAGGGATGCCCCCGTCGCGGTAGCCCCGCGTGGTGCCGTAGCCGATGGTGTGCGTGCCTTTGCAGAGACTGCTGCCATTGGAGGGGAAGATGGTGTGGACCACGTACTCCTCTTTGGCGTGGTATGGGTTGATGGGCAGCATCTGCAGCCCAGGGCCGCGGATCTCCAGGATAGAGTTATCCTTCTTGGTCCCCGACTCCATATAGTCATCCTTTTTCCTGCTGCCCCGGTTATAAGCCCTCTCCTGGGTCAGCAGCTCACCGGCCCTGTGCACATACCAGCAGATGGCCCCCAGGACCAGGAAGAGGAAGACGAGGGCCACGGCACCACCGATGATGCCTGCCAGGGGCAGCCCCACCATGGGGCCGGCGTTCTGCTCCTGGTTGAGTGTGGTGGTGGGGCCATAGCTGTCGGCCGTCTCCGCCTTGGCGCACACAGGTGTCTCATCGGCCACATAGGTGTTGCCAGTCTCCATGGTGACCATGCAGATGATGTAGGTGGACTTGGGTTCCAGGGCTGTGAGCAGGTACTCTGTCTTGTCCCCCTGCACCAGGGTCTCTGTAATGGAGCCCACCGCGGGGCTGTGGCCCAGGCGGAGCCAGCTGAGCCGGAAGGAAGAGGCAGGGAGCGTTGCCTTCCATGTGATGCGGATGGAGTCTGCTGTCAGGGGCTTCACCTGGATGACCAGGGTCTTGGCGCCCTCGCCCGTGGCCATGGGGTAGTCGATGTTGGAGTCAGGGAGGCGCAGCCCCGGTCTCTTGGCCTTGAGGGTGAACAGTGAGCCCTGGGGTGTGGTGGCCGAGGCCTGGTTGCTGGCTGTGGTCTTGGCAGCCGCATTGACCACACCACCCTGTGACCCTGTCTCAAAACACTCATCCATCTCGCTGGTGATGTCCTTGATGGCCATGCCCCGGACCTTCTCAGGGCCCTGGCACATAAGGCCCCGCACGTTGACCACGGCCGCCCGGGCCTTCACCCAGTCCCTCAGCCACATGAGGTTGCAGCCGCAGAACCAGGGGTTGTTCCTGAGCAGCAGCTGTGCCAGGTTGCCCAGGTCATCAAACAGGCCACGGGGCAGCGTGGTGAGGTTGTTGTTGGACAGGTCCAGCCGCTCTAGCTCACGCATCTTGGCCAGCGTGTTGTAGGGGATGTGGCTGATGACGTTGTCCTGCAGGTACAGCTTCTGCAGGTGGGCGCTGGGCAGGTTGAGGGGCGGGGCGGCCAGTGAGTTGCGCACCAGCGAGAGCTCGGTGAGATTCTGCAGGCGGCTGAAGGTGTCGTCGGCGATGCGCTGGTTGGCCAGCAGGTTGCCATCCAGCACCAGGCGCCGCAGGCTGTGCAGGCCCTTGAAGGCGTGCAGCGGGATGGTGGAGATGCGGTTGTCGTCCAGCCGCAGCTCCTCCAGCGTGTGCGGCAGCCCTGGGGGGATGCTGCTCAGATGGTTGCGGCTCAGGAAGAGCAGCTTGAGCTGCTTGCTGTCGGCGAAGGCGTCCTCCTCGATGCTCACGGTGGACACGGAGTTGTCGTCCAGGTGCAGCTTCTCCAGCAGTGGGATGCGGGCCAGCGAGTCCCTGGCGATGGTGCGCACGTTGTTGTCCTGAAGGTGCAGCTCCCGCAGGGAGCGCGGCAGATTGATGGGGAACTCGTCCAGGTC
>RJWM01047560.1:0-11807 GCA_004363535.1 Dasyprocta punctata | reverse complement strand
CCACTGAGCTAAATCCCTGGCCCTATTTTTTGAGACAGGGTCTCACTATGCAGTTCAGGCTGGCCTTGAACTCACTTTGTAGCCCAGGCTGGTCTTGAACTTCACAATGATCCTCCTGCCTCAACCTCCCAAGTGCTGACACTGAATTAAATTCTAATACAAAGACAAAATGTGACAATATGGCATTATATGGCATTCATATCACATACTACCATTATCTTCCTTTGTTACATTTTAAACCATCACCACTCTGGACTATATTCCATGATCACACTTTCTCAGTTAAGTGCTTAGCAGCTGTCTCATACATTCATATCCACTAAACCTTAAAAAAAAAAAAAAAACAGCTATATCTATAGATTATAATCAACAATTAAATTTCTGCCTGGCTTTTTCCAATAAAAAGTACTCAAGGGAGTTTTATTTTTTATTTTTTGGTACCAGAAATCGAACTCAGGACCTTGTGTTTGCCAGGCAGGTGCTGTGCCACTGAGCTATATCCCCGGCCCTGAAGTTGCTTTTTTCTTTTTTTTTTTTTTTTTTTGGTACCAGGGATCAAATTCACAACCTTGCGCCTGCCAAGCAGGCGCTTAAGCCACTGAGCTAAACTCCCAGCCCTTGAAGTTTCAGTTTTTTAAAGAACACTCCTTAATTTTTGGAATGCAGCTGAAATACAAAACCAACAAAGGCAATGTAAAAGTATCTTAGAGATGAGAAGTTGGTATGTTCATCATTAGGATAAAAAACACAGTAGCCTACAATATGTTAACACTGAAAGTCACAACCAGTAGGCCCAGTACAAACCTTTCCAGACCTCAGTTTACTTATTTGTAGAAAAACTTTAAAACATTTCCAGAGGACTTTCTAACTGAAGTGTCATGATACCATGATTCTCAATTTTGGGTGGTGACAGTACCAGGGTAGGGGGGTTTGAACCCAGTGCCTCATGCATGCTAGGCAAGCACTGTAACACACATCAGTTTTTCTATTCTAATTTATGATATTCTTAGAGCATGATGTATAGCCTGTCCTGTCATTCAGTATTTTGAGTTAGGAGGTGTTTTTTTCTTTTTGGTTTTTTTTTGTGTTTTTTTTTTTTGAACCAGGGATTGAACTCACGACCTCAACCTTGCAGGCAGGCGCTTGTACCTGAGCTATATCCCCAGCTTTTCATTCAGTATTTTGAAAGACAGAGCTCTTCTTTTTTTTTTTTAACAGTAAATTTATCTGAAAAGTGAAGGTGAGGGGGGAAGGAAGCAACTGGCTCTGCAGAGCAAACTTGGACTGAACAAGAAAGGAAGAGAAAAGCAAAAAATTAAAGAGAAAAGCAAAAAAATAAAAAGTATACCCTGGGTCTGGAAGACTCGGGGTGGGCTACTGTGAAGAGTCATGGTAGCCTAAAAAAGAATGCTCTTCAAATTTTTCATAAGGCACTTGTATATAGCTCAGCGGAACAGTACCTGCCTGGCAAGCACAAGACAATGAATTCGATCCTTGGTTACCCCCCGCAAAAAAAGGGAGTCAAATTTTTTGAAAGGCTTATGACTCTCACATACCTATCTAGGTTACTGACACTAGATGAGTAATCCTTGGATCCAGCTCTGCTTCCATAAAATGATGATGACTGCAGAGGTAAAATGCCTATGAAATAAAAGACACAGTTTAATATCTAGATTAACCATTTGATTTCATTTAATAATCAAATTACACATTAGGCATGTTTACTCTGTTTTCCCCTTTTCATCAAAGTAAAACACAATCATGTTAAAGAGATTAAGTACTGTGGAAAAAGTTACAATAGCAAAGCACTATTCCCCTACCCCAAAACTCTCCAAATTTCCACTTTTTATTTTTGTTTTTTTTGAGACAGAGTCTCACCATGTATTCCAAATTGGCCTTGAACTCTCTACTGGTAGGTAGCAGGGTGGACCTTGAACTCAATGCAATCCTCCTGCCTAAGCCTCCCAAGGGCAGGGATTATACGCATGTGCCACCACATTCAGCTTCTAACCATTTTTAAAGTTTTTCTGACTTCTTCCATTAAGCTAGACAGTACATTTCTACTATTTCTTGACTTATTCATTCTAATCAGTATCAACTGACTCATTATTGAGCATTAGAAGTGTCTCATATCACTCTAAACTGAGGTCCAGAAAGATCTGGACTGAGGCAATCTAGTCTTGTTCTCATTACTCGTGTTATGCTAGTTTATTTTACTGACTAACGCTAGAAGTTTAATGTACTTAAAACTTCTACATTTTGTTTCATAAATTTTCTTGTAACTTTACTATGCATCTCCCTCTCTTGCCTCATCTCTTTCACAGCAACCATTTTTTTCTTCTGGGATGCTGGGGATTGAACCCAGGGTCTCACACATGCTAGACAAGTATTCTACCACTGAGCTACATCTTCAGACCCTACATCAACTTTTGTAAGAAGATTCTTAACTTCAACACTGCTAAGACTTATTATATAATTTTTCTGTTTTCTAACTACTGGTAGATTTTTTTTTTTTTTTTTTTTTTTTTTTGCAGCACCGGGGATTGAGCTCACAACCTCGCGCCTGCCTGACGGGCACGTAAGCCGCTGAGCCAAACTCCCAGCCCTGGTTTTTTGAGGCAGGGTCGCACTGTGTAGCTCAGGCCGGCCTTGCGCTCGCGTTGTAGCTCAAGCCGGTCTCGAACTCACAACACTCCGCCTACCTCAGCCTCCCGAGTGCTGGGATTAAAGGCATGCGCCACCACGCCCGGTTTACTGGTAGATTATAAAAGCTGAAAACTAGTAAGTGGAGTTTATACCTCATGTATTAATATTTCAGAGGTAAAACATCTGAAATGTCTTTCTATAGTAGCCAATATTACATTCCCAAACCACAAAAAGAACATGTCTAAGAAGCTAAATCAAGTGGAGCCTTTTTTTTTCTTTTTCTTTTTTTTTTTTTTTTAACTTAGGACCTCATGCTTGCCAGGCAGGTAATGCATCACTGAGCTAAATCCCTGGGCCTCAAGTGGAGCCTTCAGTTTATCAAAATCATGACATACTTTAGGTTGTTTCAACTTAATTTTAAATTAACATAACATTAAAATCAACAAAAGATACCTGAGTCTTGAAGACTTCAGATGCCCAGAAATACAGGTAAGTGTGGGAAATACTTGACAAAAATGCACAGACAGTCTTAATTTCTAGTGCAACAGCAGGCAGAAACACTAAAACAACACCTTGGAGTTGGAGGCAGATTTATTTTACATCAATGGGCACTGATTGGGATCATTCAGAAAATATCAGGCCCCAAAGGCTCAGGAGGGAGGTTTTTCCTGGGTCTGCGGTGGGCGGGGGGGAATACAAAGGCAGAGTACTTGGCTGTCTTTGATTGGTTCTTACAATATGCATTATAGTGACCAGCTATGCATCACTGTGACCAGCTGTTTCTAAGAAATAAGTAACAGGAACTGCAACCAGAACAGTTACCTGGGCAATCAACAAAATGAAGTATACTGGGGCAGGGGTGTGGGGGGGTGGGCAGCAGGGCAGCATTTTCTGCTAACTAGTTTTTGTAAAAACAGAGTATAAGGCAAGTTTCAATGCTTTAGGCAATAATTTCAAGTTCTTCTACATAAAATTTTCTGATTAGCAGATGCACTGATGAAACTTATTTCAAACACTTAAGCCAGGCATGGTGGTGCATGCCTGTTATCCCAGCACTTGGGAAGCTGAGGCAGGAGGACCACCGCAAGTTTCAGGCCAGCCTGGGCTATAAAGTGAGTTCAAGTTCAGCTTGAGCTACAGAGTGAGACCCTGTTTCGGAAAATAAAATAAAATAAAACAAATCTAACACTTTACCTCTTCTAATTCAGCCTACAGTCTAAGTACTATGACAAGGAAAGAGTTTACTTCCAGACAATCGAATAGAGTAAGGAGGTTAAATCTGGATGAACTAGTACTATATACACTAGTTCTGAATAATGCAATAATATAGGTTCCACTTTACAGTGATACTTCTAGTCTAATATAGTATATCATAAGAATACGTTATATAAAGACCAAACTTACCTGATGTCCGATTTTCTTCAGACTGTTTCAAACTCAACTGCTTTTCTCTACTGCTGGTTAAATACTTCCTTGAGGGATCTGTCATAGCCTTGTTGTTCCTATAGTTTTAAATAATAATTTTACATCACTGAAGAGATACTAAAAAATCAGCAGGGTAACTTGTCAGGAAGTCAGCTAATATTCATCCTTGGCCATTCTAATACATCTATAAAGTATCTATGAATAAGACAGTCATAGTGACAGAGACAGAAACTATAGTATGGGCTTCCGTTCATGAATATTTTAGCTACTGCTGCTGTTTTTTGGTTTTTCCTTTTTCCTTTCGGGTAGTAGGAATCGACTCCAGGGCCTCTTACTTGCTAGGTAGGCACTGCACCCCTGAGCCACATCCCCGGCCCTCGCTACTGTTGCCATTGTCTTTCCCAACTGGCCAGCAGCAGGAGTTGATGTGAACATGATCCAGTACTATCTTCTCAGAAAATCAATTGACCACTTGAAAGCAAATGGTTTTGTCTGAGTCGTTTCGCTCTAGAAAAGACAATAACTAATACTGAGTAGGTATGTATTTGTCCTTGTCTGTCCAGTGCCTTGGCCAGAATTATCTGAGGTCTCATAAGAACAATTAATTTTCTAAGCTGAAAACTCACGTATTATTATTTAGGAACAATACTCTACAGAAAGGGAGGTAAAATGAGCAGATGACCACAGGATCCTCTGGCCCTACATTTGGTGATACTCTAAAGCTGTTAGCCTGATAAAGCATTGTGACAGCTTTTTTACAAGTACCACTCAGAAGTAATCTTATTAGGAATGAGATGCTCTTTAAAATATAATTTATGTGGGTTGATATTCCTTATCCAAAACGTTTGAGATTAGAAGCGCTTTACATTTTGGAATGTTGACATATGTATTGTAGGGATGGAAACAAAGTTCCAGACACACAATTCACATACACCTTGTACACAGAGCTTGAAAGTAGTTTATAAAGTATTTTTAGTGCACCTGTGTTCTGCATGCCATCTGTCAAGGGGTGAGATGAGAAATTTTATTTTTTTATTTTTTTGGTACCAGGAATTGAACTCAGGGCCTTGTATTTGCCAGGCAGGCACTGTACTGCTGAGCTACATCCCCAGCCCCAGATGTGAAATTTCAGCACCATGTCAGGACTCAGTAGTTTCCCATTTTGGAGCATTTCAGATTTTTGTATTAAGGATACTTAATCTGTACTTAAATCAACAAATCATTACATTTATAGAGAATTCATGGGTCTAGAAACCAAGGGGCAGAAATAACTGTGGTCTCTTTCACAATAATTTTTAATAACTCACTTAAAGAATTTGTGCTTTTTATCATTCAAATTTAGATGCCATGGGGTCCTACTTCTAAGATGAGGAAGTTTTTCAGTAGGAGGCATGGAACAATTAAACCTAATGTCATGGCTGCTACCTAGTCATTTTGGGCTTTTCATGTAGGCAGATCAACAGGCAAAGAAAGGAGTTATCATACTAGCAGGAGTAAGTGATCATCATAAAGAGGAAAAGCTGCTGCTATACAATGGAGACAGGGAGTAACTTAGTGCTCTCATGCTCATGCAACATGGTTCTCACGTCATTTTAACTGGCAGTTAGCTCAACAGTGGCCTGACCATGACCACAGACTCAGATCCCTCAGACATGAAGACTTCAGACCAGGCAAAAGACTGAAAGTGTTGGTAGAGGATATAGGCAATATGTAAAGATAGAAGGGGTAAAGGGAAATGATACCAGCTATAGCCTCAAGGTCATGTGCAGCAATGTACTCTATCTTAGCCCACTAAGCCTTGTTTTGTAATATTCTCTCCCTGAAGCTGGGAAATAACAGCATGAGGAATCGACGGCAAAATGGAATGAACTTCATGAGCTATGACCAGAGCTAAATGGTGTAGGGAGAGGAGAGAAGGGCTTCCTCTTCTATTTTTTTGTGGTGCTAAAAATTGAAGCCTGGGCCTTATGCATGCTAGGCACATACTCTTACCACCAAGCTACACTCCCAGACCAAAATGTTTTTCTGTTGTTTGTTTTCGATGGTGGAGCTGATTCAAGCCAGGGTTTTGTGTATGCTAAGCCTGAGTTTCCAGAGCTACATTCCCTACAGTACCATCTTTTTAGTGGACAATGCTCATGTTCCATCAGAGCTCCTTGGGACCTTTTATTATCGTTTTCATATTACCTGGTTGTTTTCAATGTGTTTGAATAGTCAAAACCTGTAGTGCTTCAGAAAACTGCATGTGAACTACTTAAAGGATTTTGTCCATTTATTTATTCATTTTTTTGGCGGCACCGGGGCTCGAACTCACAGCTTCACACCTGCCAGACAGGTGCTTACGCCACTGAGTCAAACTCCCGGCCCTAGGTTTTTTTTTTTTTTTTTTTTTTGGTGGCATCGGGGATCGAACTCACAGCCTCGCACCTGCCAGACAGGTGCTTAAGCCATTGAGCCAAACTCCCAGCCTGGGCCCTAGTTTTTCGAGGCAGGGTCGCACTATGTAGCTCAGGCCAGCCTTGCGCTTGCATTGTAGCCCAGGCGGGCCTCAAACTCACAACGCTCCTCCTACCTCAGCCTCCCGAGTGCTGGGATTAAAGGAGTGCGCCACCACACCCAGCTTAGGATTTTTTCCATTTAGACAGAGCCAAAAACCCCAGGGCAGCTGTAACCAAAGACTGTTCAATGTAGCAATAAGAGGGAAACTCGATAGAGAATCCTGCTAGATCCAGAGAAAGTCTACTCTTGACCACATCCTTGCTTGGTTGTCTCCCCTTCTCTGCCTTCCAATCTAGGCAGTGGCAGATGGTTCTAAATACAGTAGCTTTCCTAACAGAAAAGGAACAGCATCTTTGATAGGCTAGTCTGGGGCATGGCTCTCAAAATCACTTCTGAAAACTTAGGGCCCACCTTTACAGCTTTCCTAACGATTATATAAGCCATTAAAAATAAATACTCACTGTGTGCTAAAATCGTGCTTCAACTAGCTAAAGGGAATTTTGTACCTCCAAACTTGGACCTTGAATACATAAATTTTGTTTCTAAAAGTGGGATTCTAGCCTAACAAACATTATCTTAGGAGGGTAGAGGGTAAGGATATGGATATACATTACAGACTAGAAAACTGGTAACCATTTCTATGCCTAAGTAAACTACTTGATAAAAACTGTCACCGATAATGTCTTGAAAAGCAGACTTCATCCTCATTGAAACTATACTTCTAAGGACAAAAATAAAGACAGGAAGATTTGTCTGGGTTAGTGCTTTGCATTCAACAAGACAAATTCAAGCTAGAGCTAGCCAGCTTGCAATCAAGTATGAAAGGGAAACACAGCTCTCTGCGCCAATGGCCTAGAATCAAAACTGTCTAGTAATATGAGACCACAGAGGATCAAAAATTCCAATCCCTTCTGATTCTCGAATTGAGGCGAAGACAAGAAATAACCAGAGGAAGTGTTTTATTAAAATCTTTTTTTTAATATTAAGTGAAATGGTGAAAAGGATAAAGAAACATTTTATATTATCTTTGTAACTTTTGTGTAAATCTAAAATTATCCCAATTTAAAAATGTATTAAAAATAAACCAAAACCAAAAATATTAACCTCAATTGTTTCACAAGCCCTAAAAAGCATATTTTACCTTTAAAGAAATGTCCAGATTTTCAAAACTTCTAGACCTGTACCAGCATAAACTGGTATACGAAAGCTATGTGGCCTTGAGGAAGAACAGTTTTCAAAATTTACTTCCTGTTGGCCTTCATAGAATACAGAGGAGGAAATCTACCAGAATTCAAGGCCAGTGGCATGAAATACAATAAGCAAGTGGGTTGTCCTAGAGGACTGAATCAGACTGCCAGATGGGCTCACCACGAATTTATCCCACTTCACTGTCCTCACAATTTCTGTCTCACAAAATTTTATCACTATTATGAGCAGACTCTTTAATTTTCCTATTCTTGTCTTTTCTAAACAGAAGTTTTTATTGTGGGCACCCAGTTCCTACTCTAGCAATGCGTGCATAACAATGGGATTGAAGAACGCAAATTAACTTGTTGTCTAGTGTTTAGGTATCAGACCAAAAGGGCACAGCCAAGGCAGTTGGACTTCATGGAGAAGACTATACATCAACCAAGGATCCTAGTCTCCGAGCTGCGTACAATGCTCACCAGGCCTGGAGCTTGTCCCCATTAGGATGGGGGTAAGGCTGTACTATGAATGGGAAGAACGACAAGGGCCAAATTGGCAGACTATGGGAGGCTGTTAGTTGTTTCCAAATAACCACTGCATACTGTAATAGTCAAGTTTTGGCTAGGGAAATTTCTCGAACTTTCTTATAAAAATACAGATATCCCTCATTTAATGACTTTTTAACAACCCATTTAACAACCGTTGGGACTATAATCTGTCTTTTTTGGTATGGTTCTGCACATCTTGTTTATAAAGCCTCAATGCCTTTTTTCTGTACAGTATACCTGTTAAGATAGTACAGTAACTTTTGCTGACAGTACTATACAGTACTATAGTTTTATGTTCTATTTATTACAGTAGTGCATGTAAAAATTATGCAAATAAAAGCAAAGTCATCAAGTTGGAGTTTCCTTTGATGATTTCTTTGTTTTATAATGTACATAACATATTTGATTCCTCATTTAGTGGCCAACTCAATTAACAACTCAGATGCAGGAATGGCGCTTGGTCATTAAGCATTGAGGATCTATATAACTGTGTGATTAGGTTCTCGACAGTGTGATACACACAGAAGTGACAGGTGTAATTTCCAGCCTAAAGGAAACAGTATGCTTTCCCATTGGTCTTTTCCTCCTTTCTAATAACAGCATGGAGGTATTAATTGAAGCACCTAAGTCAGTCCAAAATATGGTAATTAACAAGACCCCAAAAAATCTTGAGTCTATTGTGATTGTAATTTCTGATACTTGTCGTATCACCTACCCAGCTTTTACATGTTATAGAAGCAGAATCAATAAGTACACAAAGTGTCTTGGCTTTTCCCCAACTCCTTTCTGGTGACCCTTTCATCTCAAACACCAGTTAACTAACAATTTCCGTTAAGGTACTAGTTGATGTATTAACTGATAACTATACAGTACATTTTCTCTCCAAAAAAGGAATAAAAGAAAAAAAAAAAAAGAACTTCACATGATAAAGATGACAAGGTTATGAGCCACTGACAGCCCTGTTGCACATCTATTCTCTTTTGTTCAAGAAACACTCCTTTTTCTTTTTTTTTTTTTTTTTGAGACAGGATCTCGCCTTGCAGTGCAGGCTGGCTTTGAAAGCACTATGTAGCCTAGGCTGGCCTCGAACTCCCAATGATCCTCCTGCCTCAGCCTCCGAACTGCTGGGATTACAGGCACACACCACCACACCCAGCAAGAAATATTCCTCTGAAAGATTAATGTTCTTTATCTAGCAGGTATGTAGGTCTCGCATTCTTTCCTCCCTAGGCTGACTTTTTATACCAGTGAAGGTAAAAACATAGTAGTTAAGGGTAAAGAAGAAGGGTCAACATTGAAACAGCAGCAAGAAACATTTGTTTAGAGTTCTTTAGCTCAAAGTATTGCACAATTTTTAAAAAGACAAGAAAGGAAAACAGCAATGAAATGACAAAAGCAGTAACAATGGCCTAATTCCCTACTGAGCACAAAATCTCTTGTCACCAAAATACTTTAAACACTAGTCTACTATCTTTAGAATTCTCACCAGTTGAACATTCCTCTAATATCCACCAGTGGTTATGACTATCAGCAGAAGAAACACTAATCTAGTGCCAAAAAGGCACTTAAGCAACTTACGATGATGAATCATTTTCCTTAGGGTAATCTTCATTCAGCTCTGAGCCAGATGATAGCATTCTTTTCCTCTTTTCAGTGCTACACAGAAAAAAAAGTTATTTTTCAAAAGTTGTAATTCATATACCATTAAAAATTATAAGCCAACATATTCAAGGACAGGAACTGTGACTACCGTTGTTTAACTCTCTACATCGTATTTAAATTAACAGGCTGTACAACTGCAAGCTCAAGACGTGTCACTGACATAAACTATGTAAAACATACACTTGAAATTACCCATAAAAATTATTACATACTTTCTCCTTTTTTTCCTCCTCAAATTTCTAAAAGGCCTAAAAGACATTTATAAACAATTACTTGAATGACTAAGTAAGAAACATCTTTCCTACCGGTTTTCTAGTAACCCTGATCTAAGAGGTGTTGATGTAGGTGTCAAAGAAGGAATGGTCCGGGTGACAGTTATTCCACTTCCTGCTACAGTCTTCATGGATCCTCTACCTGGAGTACCAAGAACTTTTCGAAATGGAGTATCGTCTTTCGTTTCCAAACTTCCTCTTTTTGAAGAGGCCTGAAAGAATAAAGTTTGCAATAGTTAAATCTTCAAATTAATTGCAATACTTTTAAGACCAGTGATTCTGATGTGGGGAACTTTAACAAACAAAAAACTGGAGACTCATTTGCAAAGACTGTAGTCTAATTGGTCTGTGGTGGCTCATTCATTGGTGTGTCTATAAACCTTTCCTTGGCGCGCTGGGGATCAAATCCAGGCCTCTCACACGCTAGCCCCTCTCACACGCTAGCCAAGTGCTCTACCACTGAGTCATATGCCAGCTCCTACATATACATACGTACATTTTTTTGGTTTTATGAGACAGGATTTCAATATGTACTTCAGGCTGGGCTTGAACTCACTACGTAGTCCAGGTTATTGTCAAACTCATGGCAATCCTCCTGCCTTTGCCTCCCAAGTGCTGGGATTACAGGTATGTCCCATCATGCCTACTTACATATATATTTTAATAATTAATTAATTAATTAGTCTTTTGAGACAGGGTTTCGCTACACAGTTCATGCTGACTTTGAACTCACTTTGTAGTGCAGACTGGTCTCAAACTCACAGTGATCTTCCTGCCTCAGTCTCCTGAGTGCTGGATTACAGGTGTATGCCACCACACCCGGCTAAAGTATTTTTTTGGTAACAGGAATTGAACTCAGGACCTTGCACTTGCCAGGCAAACACTGTGCCACTGAGCTAAATCCCTGGCCTAAAATACGTATTTTTAAAAGCACTCCAGATGATTCAAATGCATAGCCAACTATGAAAAATTGAACTTGTAAAGCCAGGTGTGGTAGAACACACCTGTAATCTCAGCACTCAGGAGGCTGAGGAAAGAGGATCGGTGCAAGTTCGAGACCAGCCTGGGCTACAAAATGAGCCCAAGGCCAGCCTGAACTGCCAAGCGAGACCCTGTTCCAAAATGACCCAAAAAAAAAAAAAAAAAAAAAAAAAAAAAAAAAAAAAAAAAAAAAAAAAAAAAAAAAAAAAAAAAAAAAGGAAAAGGAAAAGAGAAGAAAGAAAAACTGAAGTTGACACTTTCCTGTAGTGTTTCCAGAAATTTAAAAATCCCACAGCACAATTAGATAGAAGGCAAAAACTCCATTTTGAATAATTAAAAAAAAAAAAAAAGATACAGTTCTAGTGATCAACATGTGAAGTGATCTCTGGGAAAAAATACACAATGTTAAGGAGTAACAAGGGCTGTGAGTAAAGCTCAGTGTCACAGAATATGTTTAATGCCAGGTATGGTTGTGCACACCTGTAACCCTAGCACTCAGGAGGCTGAGGCAAGAGGATCACTGTGGGTTGAAGGCCAGCCTGGGCTACAACAAGGCCAGTCTGAACTACATGGTGAGACTCTGTCT
>RJWM01047559.1:0-11866 GCA_004363535.1 Dasyprocta punctata | reverse complement strand
TCAATAAAAAAAATTTTTTTAACATAAGTAGACCCTCTAGGGATCCCTATCATCAAAACAGTGATTCTCAGAGTTTGGTGGGCATCAGAATGGTCTGTAAAATTATTTAGAATAAATATTAGTAGGCCCCACCCTCAGAGTTACTGGTTCCTTAGGTCCAGGTAGAGCCTGAGAACTTGTGTTTCTAACAGGCTCCTAGCTGATACTGGTAGGGCAGAAATACAACCCTGCTCCAACAGCATCTGCCCAATAGGATCCTGCCGAAGCTCAGGCAAGGCCCTCATGTCCCTTACAATCTGCCTCTTCTTCTGAAGGCTTCATTGCATCTTAGCTCTCACTCATATATGTCCTCCACGAGGTCTGACCTTACATTAGACATCTGTCTACACCCAGGGTCTAACGTAGCCCAGAGCAGTTATTCAGTTAATGTTTTTGAATCAGTCACCCCCGGACTCTATCTCACATAAAGAGATAACTACTACTGTTTAAAGCTGGTGCTACCCCTTTGTCCAAGTCCGCTAAGACAAAGAAATACAGCAGCCATGTTACATTAGTGAGTTACAAACATACAAATTTCAAATATTCCCAAATATATGTTAGCCAAAAATTGCTGGGCATATATCCACAGGGAAGATTCCAAATGAATTCTAATTGGAGTTTCCTAACCTCAGTGTTTTAGACGTCAAATATCCCAAGAGAAAATGCACAGTGAGAGTGTGGCGGGTATACCCAGAGGAGGGGCAGGAAAGGACAGCAAGCAGCTTTACATATGAGTAGAAGGCAGCAGGACCAGTTGGCTGGGGTGGAAGTGTCTTTCCTGTCATACTTTCAGATGTGAAGCCTGGTTTTTAAAAAAATGTTTACTTTATAATATCACCATTCAATCTTGAAAAAGAGAAACTGGTTTAGACTGTTACATGTTCAATCATGCCAAAAAGCAGATTCCAAAATGACATGCAGTTGGTTCTTCTCTTAGGCCTGTTATTTCCTATCAGAGGTGGGCTGAAGCCAGCCACTTGTGTGGGGCACCCAAGAGCTGACCAAGGGCCAGACAATCCTGTCTGCATCCTGTGACCTTCAGCAGCAGAGACCTCCAGCCACAAAAAGCACAGGGCCTGTCGCACCACACAGGGCAGTCATCTTGACACAGACTACTGCCCTCTATATAGAAATTTCCAGGCATCTTTGACACTGACATCAAATGGCCATAAGAGAAACATTTTGCTTCTCAATTCCTGTGTCTGAGATGTGGATTACAGGGCTCAATGATTCTATATTGTTCTCACAATTTTATCATCTTCATAACGGGTGATAGCAGCTGTAGGACTGTAGCATTATATAAACCAGCTATTTTCTACAAGGAATTAACAGTACAAAAAGGACTAAAGACTAATTGCCCTCTCTGAAAGCATCTTTCAAGAATGAATCAAACCCACATGTGTAAATACCATATTGTCTCCCTAGTGTAAGAAACTGAAAAAGTATGTATGATCCAAAATCTATAATAAATACTATGTAAGGGTAAAAAACAGCTCAAAGAGCAAAAGTAATTGGGAAGGGAAAAGGGGGAAAGAGGGAAGGGAAAAGGAAAAGATATTTTAAAAAAAAAGAATACACAATATTAGCTTTTGTATGCATCATTTTGGGATATTCTCTGGGGATTAAGGAGGTGATATTTTCTTTAAATGAAAATATGACAGAGCATTGTGATTAACACTTTGTATAGGTAATCTTCAACCTCATTTATTTATGTGTCCTGTTTTCCTTTGATATCATTTCCAGTTTAACAGAACTATTTCTAACAAGGAAGACCAGGTTCAGAGGAGCAAAGGCAACTCATACATGGAAGATTTTCTTTTGATTTTCCCTGCAAAATTCTTCTAGATTTTCTTTGTAAGTTACCAGTTGACAACTGAATTGTTGGATCTGCTGTGCCACAATATATATATATATATCTATATATAGATCTATGTATAATCTATGAAAATAAAGCTATGAAAAGACCCATAGAGTCACAGTCTACTATGAAAACATCCCTTTAAAAAAGTCCTTTAGTGACAGTGAACTCTCTCTTTTCAATAGCCTGCTCTCACTCTGCAGAATGTACTTCTTTTCCTATACTGAAAAAACATAACTCCTTGCAATGAGCCATTCACAGACTGCAGAGGAATAGAACAAGAATTCACCCAGAAGCAAGCCCTCCCTGCAAACCAGCACCATGCGTGGGCTGCTGCCGCTGGGAGAACAGGCAGACCCCAGCCTTTCCCTGTGAGTCAGCATCATTCGCAGACTGTGAAGGAAATAAACAAGAATTCACCAAGAAGCAAGCCCTCTGCAAACCAGCACCATGAGCGGGCTGCCACCACTCGGGGCACAACCAGACCCCAGCTCCTTCTGGCGCACAGGCTGGCAAACAAGAAGAGCCAACCCTATAGCCCCACTGCCCCCATAAGCGACCAGTTGGTCCAGAGAAACAAAGGCTATGATGACAGCTATTGAGGTGAAATGAATTTGATGCTTGTGGTGTTTGGTGTCTCACTGACTTTGCAGGTCTGGGGCCAGTGTCTGATCATCTATTCAGAGGATCACGGCACACAGTGTGGCATCTATGGGAGATCTCCTTCTGAAGGTGGTAGCCATTGTTAATGACCTATCATCTTGTTTTGAAGTCCTATATCATTTTTATTGTTTTGTTAGGCTAGGTTTTATTCTGTCTTGCTTTGTTTGATTTTGTTATATCCAATGGCACAGGCAGCTATTTCAAGGATAGCAAGATATTATGGTAGCCATTTTGGATTTACTATTGTCTTATTTTGAAGTCCTTTATTGCATTCATTGTTTTGGTTTTATTGGTTCTGTTCTGTTCCGTTTGGTTCGATTTTTACTAGGTCTGAAGGTATCTGCTGCTATTTTGAAGACATTATGGCATTATAGTAACCATTGTTGATTTCATATTGTTTTGAAGCCCTGTGTCACTTACACTGGTTTGTTTTGATTGACTTTATTCCACTTTATTTTGCTTGGTTTTATTCTCTTTAAAATAAAGTTTTTTTTAAAAAGTCCTTTATTAATAAGTATTTTATTCATTAATTCAAAAACATTAACTCAGATTTTTACTACAACATGTTTACTTTTAGGATGTCATACTAGGCTTGATGGTTCATGCCTATAATCCCAGCACTTGGAGGCTGAAACAGAAGGATTACAAGTTTAAACCTAGCCTCAGTAATTAGTGAGATCCTGTTTTAAAATAAAATATTTTTTTAGAAAAGGACTGGGGAACATAGCTCAATTAAAAGGCCCTGGGTTCAATCCCCAGGACTGTTAAAATACATAAATAAATAAATAAATAAATAAATAGGATACATCAAGTTTAACAGTAAAATAGATAAATACATGGATAATAAAATTATAATGCCAAATTTTTATAAGCTTAGACTTATGATCAAAGTAAAGTAGGAAACCACATCAAAGAATCAACAACTGCAGAAAAATCTACAGGTAGGCAGATTCCAGTTTCATGTAAGGGAGGAAAGCCTACCAATTACAGCTATAGGCCTTTTAAAACGCAGTGAAACTGGACTTCTGGAATGACAGTGAAGCCACAAACACTTGATCTTAGGCAAAAGGCCAAGAAGGGATAGAGCAGTAAACAGCAACAAATCAGCCTCTTCAAGATGCAGAATGCAGACACCAGAAAACAATAATGTGGGGAAGAAAAGGAGGAGGGAGATGGATCCCTGGGACCCAGGAAAAAAATTGGAGCCTGCAGAGAAATTAAAGAGACAGAATACAACACATAAAAGGAAGGGACAATCTGTAACTTCTTCCTGGCTTGTGGCTTGGGTCTCATGGCTCATGAGAAAGGAGGACTCGATCTACAGAGACACAGTGAAAGCAAGCAACTCCAGAGACCTTCAGGGAGAAACATGGCAGAGGAATGGACCAGTGGATCCTGTACACTACAATAGCTGGGGAATGATTCCAGTTCAAGGATCTGCCATATCCTCTGGAGAGAGTAGTTGTCACTGTTGAATGACATTCTAGTGAGGGCCCAATTGAACCTGATACTCAGAGCAGCCTTGGGTGGGCTTCATCTCAGGGCTCACAGTGTCAAACTCCCACAGTGACTGGGTAAGGGACAACCATGGGAGACATCCATGGTCAGGAAACCATGGTCAGGCCAGCAAGAGACACCCAGTGAGATAAGCTAAATGACTCAGGCCCCACCCTCACAACCAAAGGCCAGGTTCAGCCTGAATTTCTGTGCATTTAAATTCTCAGAACTAACATTATAGATAGCTAAATTAAGTAGAAATACAGTAGGCAGTGATACAGGGTTGGACCCTTGAAAGAATAAGTGCAAAAGATGAAAATCCATCAGGACTGTGACGGGTGGTGCATTTGAAGGTTAATGTTACAGTGGCCAGATTTACATACTTCCCTAAGGGATGGGAGGTTTGGGATTATTGGTATCACCCTTTTGAGATTTCCCATTATCTCACTGGGGTGGTTCATCTTCTCCTACCTACTAAGACTATAAGACTAATACTGCTAAGACTAAAGACAAGGCTAAGACTATAGATGATATCACTCATGTACCCTTGCTACCACCAGATCAATATTACCTAAGTGACAACACTTGCAATCTTATTGGTTGACCCATGTTGCATTTGCCTCATGATTTTACTGTATAAAACTCGCTTTGAGAGGTAGGCTCTTTGGCAACCCATTCATGACCTCTCTTGTCTCTTAGGAGCTATTCTTAGTCCCTATTCCACATTCCTATTCTCCAATAAATTTTCCTACTCTTAACCTCCATTGTTCTTAGAATTCATTCTTTGACTTCAGGGAACACGAACTTGGTGTATTTGATATCTAGCATCTCCCCTATATCACCAGCATCCCACTCTAATCCTACTGCAGTCTTGGTGACCACTCCCTTTGTCTACCAGTGAGGGCGGGGTCACATGTTGAATTGGACATCATCACAAAACTGAGAATCCTAGAAGATCAACCACAGGCCTGAAATCAATCTTTCTTTCTTTCTTTCTTTCTTTCTTCCTAAGTATAATAAAAGATGTTATATTTCAGGAGAAAAGATGGAAAGGAAAGAGGGTAGACTGCTACCACAAGGTGGTATAAGGGGCTTCAGAGCTGAAAGCCCTTTTTCACTGTTGTTAGTCTGTTTTTGTTCATTTGGCTGTGGGTTTTGTTTGTGTGTGTGTTTTTCTTTAATATAAGCATTGTTTTTAGACTTTAGTTTTGATTTTTTTTTCCTTCTTTCCTTCCCTCTTGTCTGCTTTACTAGTTCCCTGGGGCTTGGGTAATTTTTTCTTGTCCTTCAGCCTTGTTTCTAATCTCTTTTTCTTCTCTTATTTCTCTATTTTTGCCTCTTCCCATTTAAAATTTCTTCCCTGAATTACTTCTTGTTTTTTACTGTCTATAATTTCTCTCTTTTTCTCCCTTTTTTAAGATTCTATTTCTTGTCAGTTTTTTCTCTTACCTTTACCTAATTCTATAAACATTTTTCTACTTCCCAATAAGATTCTTTGTACTGCTTCTCTCTCCTCCTGTTATCACAGAGTCTCAAAGTCATCCTTTTGCATACCCCATCCCCAAAGCCTAAATCTTTAATAAAAACATTAATCTTTTGATAGTTAATCTTTTGATAGTTAACTCTTAAATATCACTGTGAATTTTCTTCTATAATTAGCAGAGACATAGCTGTTACACTTCATACGTATTAGCTGTAAGTCAATACCTAGGCTAATGTTTGTTTACATGATCATTGCTGGTTTCTTCTCTAGGATTAATGGTGGTATATAACTAGCTCTTATGTTAATACCTAATTTGTCTTGGGCTGTACTATTGTAGCTGTTTTACTTGATAGTAACACCATCACATAACCCAGTGTGTCTCTATAAGCCAAAACTCAGATTGTTTTGAGAACTTGGTTGCTGGGCTAATTACAACATAGCCTCCTCTCCCAAAAATAACCAAGGTGGCCAAATCTTGGGGCTGGAGCCAACGATTATAGTTACCCATGCCTAAAATACATCTCTGAAAAGCAACTAAAGAAATCTCTAGACTAACAACGAAGTCTTTATACTGTAAGCATGCACAAAGCTCAGCACGAAACAAAACACACAAAAACAACAGAAAAAGGGGAAGAAAAGACAACAAAATGCTCAAAACCCCCAACACCCCTGAAGCCAATTCAGAGGTCACTAAGGGTCAGAATGGTATAAGCCACACACCTGAACTACTTGAAAGCATAGCAGAGGAGGTTAGAAAACAACTCAAAGAGATACTCAGCGGGATTAGAGAAGATATAACTAAACACATAATGGAAGTAATAAACAAAAAGATGCAAGAGCTCTCAGAAGATGCTAATGAACAGCTATGTGAGGGGCTGGGGATATAGCTCAGTGGCACAGCACCTGCCTGGCAAGTTTGAGGTCCCGAGTTTGATTCCCAGTACCCACAAAAAAAGTTTTAAAAAAGGAAAGATACATGAGCTAAGCAAAATGATATAAAACATGAATGACCAGTTTTCCAGAGAATGAGGCTCCATGAAAATTTGAATTAGAAGTCCATGATATTAAAAATCATATTGTAAGTATGAGTAGTAGGATGGACCACTGTGAGGACAGGATTTCAGAACAAGAAGTCAATGATCCCTTCAAGGACCAACTACTCTAAAATAATTTAAAAACAAAAGAAAATGAAAAATGAATCCAACAACTGCTAGAGGATGTAAAGTAGACTAATCTAAGGATAAATGAAGAAGTGAAAAATCAGAAGACAACATAAATGGCATTTAAAAAAAAAACCTGTTCAAAGAAACGATGGCATAAAACTTCTAAATAAAGGGAAAAAATAAACAGATAGGTGAGTCATACAGAACACCAAATAGCCATGGCTACAAGAGAACTTCATTGTGTCACATTCTACTCAAAGTTCCAGAAATCTACCATGAGGACAAAATCCTAAAAGCTGTTAGAGAAAGGCAATGAATCTCATGCAAAGGTAAGCCCATTAGAACCACAGCAGACTTCTCCACACAAACTTATAAAGCCAGGAGGGCTGAGAGTAAAGTATTTCAAGCCCGACATGATAACAATTTCCAATCTCAATTTATATATCCTGCACAACTTTCATTTACAGTTGGTTGAGAAATAAGGCATGGTGATTAATTGATTAATTATCAATTTGAGTGGAAAGGCCCAGTTGAATTGAGTACACATGGTTCTGAGCATGTGAGACCCACTTTCGGGAGAATGGTAATAAAGTGATATAAAAGGAGGAACAAGAGGGGTGGATTTGGGCTGATTTTCCTCAGAAGAGTTTTGTGGTGGCTGATTTCCTCGGAGGAGCTTCAGCTGTTCTCTCCGGAGGAGCTCTGGTCTTCCCCTCACCTTGGGCATCATCTCCTCACCTGTCGTACATATTCTTCAGCTTCCAGCACTAGCCTTTCACCCTTCCAGTGCAGAATCCTTAGCTTCTGATACCAACCCTTTGACTTCCCAGCACAGACCCCTCAGTTGTGGATCCTTCAGCTTCCTGATGCAGACTCGCACAGGAAATTTCTGTGGGCTCCAGGCCTTCGGATGGACCTTTTGGATGGCTAGCACATGGACAGATCTTTTTCACTCTTCTGCATTTAACTGTGAGTGGCTATTGTGGACCAATATTGTAAATTTCTATGTCCTGCATTAAATCTGACTCATGGCATGTGCAGCTGTTTGAGGAACCTTGTCCCAGTCCTGCAAACTCTTGTAAGCACTGATACATGAGGTTATTTCTATAACTAGGAGAAACTTAAGAAATTCATGACCAAATCAGCATTACAAAAAATGCTCAAAGATATCCTTCTAAGAGACAATGAATCCAACAATGTCAATAAGTCAAAAAGATTGAACATACCTGGTAAAGTGAGCAGCTAAGCAGAAGAAGGGGGGAAGATGAGGAAATCAGCAACAGGAAAATAACAGTGACAGAGATAAGTCAGTACCTCTCAGTAATAACTCTAATATGAATGGCTTCAGTTTCCCAATCAAAAAACATATATTGGCAAAATGGGTCAAGAAAGAAGACCCAAAAATATGCAGTGTACAAGAAATGCATTCAGTTAAAAATGATACTCACAGAATAAAAATCAAAGGCAGAAAACAATATTCCATGCAATAGGAACCCAGAAAAAAAGCAGGGGTTGCTATCCTAATTTCAGGCAAAGTCAATTTCAAGTTTTTGAAGTTGATTTCAAATGTTGTAAGACTCATCAGAAGAGACAAATGGGGTTATAAACATATACACATATACAGGTTGCATTGGTTACTTTTCTTTCATTGCTAGGACAAAATACCTGACACCCAAAGTCAAAAGAGGAAAGGTTTATTTAACTCACAGTTTGTGGAAGTTTTAGTCCATACTTGGCTGGCTCCAAGACCAGGGTGGCATGGCAGAGGGGCAGCTGTTCATGGCAGCAGAAGACAGCAAAAGCAACAAGAGCAAAAGGGGAGGAGCATGGGAGAAGATTCTTTCTGTCCCTTATATTATATGTAGGCTATCCACCCTAGGGTGGATGTAGCACTCACACCCATAATTCCAGCACTAGACAATGAATCAAGCACAAACTAGAAGCCTGCCTCCACGACTACATGAGGCTTTGGGGGACCATCTAAACACAAACCATAACACAGGTATACCCAACTTCATAAACACAATGGACATGAAAAATCAGATAAACACCAATACATTTGTAATGGGAGACCTCCATATCCCATGGTCATAAATGAGCAGACCAACTAAAAAAATCAATAAAGAAATACCAGACTTGAACCAAACCCTCAAACAAATGGATTTAGTAAATATCTACAGAATGTTCTATCCAACAACAGAATACATATTTTTCTCATCTACACAGTGGTCTTTCTCCAAAATAGACCAAACACTAGCCAATAAAGCATGCTTAAATAAATGCAAAAGAACTGAAATTATCCTACCCATATTATTAGACCATTGTTCACTGAAACTACAAATCAGTGGCAAAAGACACCACAGAAACTATGCAAACACATGAAAATACTATCATTTTAAATGATCAATAGGTCACAGATGAAATTAAAGACAAAATTTCAAACAGTAATGCCAGCATGGCATGTCAGAACCTATGGGATGGAATGAAAACAGTCCTAAGAGGTAAGTTCATAGCAGTGAATTCTCACATCTGAAAAGCAGAACAAGCGCAAATAAAATACATAACCTAATGATGAGTCTCAAGGTCCTGGAAAACAAGAACAATCCAAGCCCAAAGCTAATATGAGAAAGGAAATTATAAAGATCAGGGAAGAAACTAATGAAACTGAGACCAAAAAAATACAAGAATCAGTGAATCAAAGAGTTGGTTCTTTGAAAGATCAAACAAAATAGACAAACCTTGAGCCAATCTTACCAAAATAAGGAAAGAACAGACTCAAATCCATGCAATTAGAAATGAAAAGAGCAAAATCATGATGAATTCTGCTGAAACCCAGAAGGTAATGAGTAACAACTTTGAGAACCTATTCGCTAATAAAATTATAAACTCAGAAGAATGGATAAATTCCTAAACACATATGAACTACCAAAGATGAATCAAAAAGGTATGAAAACCCTGAATAACCTAGTATCAGTCAATGAAATTAAAGAAGTAATAAAAGAAGTCTATCAACTGACCACTTAATAGTTTACCCAGAGCACCACTTGGGCAGCACATTTGTTTATATACTTAGACTATCAAGAGTGTAACTCAAGCAGGTGTCATTTCAGACAGTTAATTCTTCAATAAATTTGATAACATTGTCAGTTTTGTATTATCTTATAAAACTTAAGAAAAAATATGCAATTTTTAGTCTTCCTGTATTTAAATAATTGGATGATAAGTGGTTAAGAAAAGCTCAGGTCCTGATGAATTCAGTGCCAAAGATCTAATGCCACAGCTCCTCACAGTCTTTAATGAAATCAAAAGGTAAGCAGGATTCCCAAAGTCATTCTTGAAAGCAAGTATTACCCTGATTTCAAAACTAGAAAAGGACCCAACCAAAAACGAGACACACAGGGTAACCTCTTTAATGAACATAGATGTAAAGACCCTCAATAAGATACTGGCAAACAGAATGCAATAAATCATCAAAGAGATCATAAATCACGACCAAATAGGATACATTTCAGGGCTGCAGCATACGCAAACCAGTAAGTGGGCTATACTACCTAAGCAGAAGGAAGGAAAAAAATCACATGATCATCGCAATAGACACAGAAAAAGCATTTCACAAAATCCAACATTCGTTTATAATAAAACCCTGAAGAAAACAGAAATAGAAAGTCTTCACCTCAATCTGATAAAACCAACTATCACAGGCCAACAGCCAGTATCACACTAATAGGAGAGAACCTGAACGCTTTCCCTCTAAAATCAGGAACAAGACAAGGATGTCCATTATCACCACTCCTGCTCAGTACAATACACAAAACATTAGCCAGGGCAATCAGACAAGAGAAAGAAAGAAAAGGAATATGGATTTGCAATGAAAAACTTAAATTACCATTATTAGTTGGTGACTTGTTCGTCTATATATAAGACCCCCAAACACCAAAAGATTCCTAGAATATCCAAATTCAGTAGTGTAGCTAGATACAAAGTCAAAACTCCCAAATCAATAGTGCTCCTGTACACCCATAACAAACTCACTGAGAGGGAAATTAGTGAAGGAATGCCTTTTACAATAGCACCAAGAAAAATAAGATGCTTAGGAGTTAACCTAGCCAAGAAAGTGAAAGACCTCTACAATGAAACCTGAGATGGAAGAGAATATTAGCGAATGGAAAGATAGCCCCTGTTCCTGGATAGGCAGATCCAATATAGTGAAAATGACCATACTTCCAAAACTGTTATACATACATTCCTCATTTAAAGACCACACTCTGTTCCTGCAACTAGATCATTAAATGAATTGATCACTGGACAAGGACTTGCATATACTATGTACATTACAGTGTTCAGAACAATGAAATGGTCAAAGGAAATTCCAGCTGATGACTGCTTTTATTTGCATAACTCTTACACGCAGTGCTGTAGTATATAACAGAACATAAAACTACAGCACTGTAGTGTATGATCAGCAAAAGTTGCAGTGCTACATAAATAAGGTACAGTGTACCAAAAAAAAAAAGACATGGTTTTTTTTAATGCAGTGGAGTACTACTCAGTCACAAAGAAGGATATACAAGACATTCCAGGTAAATGGATGCACCTTGAGACCATACTTTATTTATTTATTAATTTTTTTAATTTTATTTGAGCGAAGACAAACAAAACAAACAAAAACTACAACAACAACAAAAAAAATGACATATATAGTAAAAACAACAAGCAAAAGAGACAAGCAAACAACTAGAGTAAATACACAACATTGCAGGTTTACAAAACCGGTAGATAGAAGCTTGACAATGGTTGCAATTTGCGCATCGTTATCTTTAAAATGGTTTCTTACATTAACAGATATAGACATGCAAGATTGATCTAATCATATGAGTATTAATTGTTCCTTCTCAATAACGAGTACATTGAGCAGTGTTCTTTTTAGTTATCTTACATATACACATATACAGGTTTATATCTTTTCCTCTTCCCTTTTCTCTTTCCGCCCATTCCCTTCCCAATTATCTTTGCTCTTTGAGCTGTTTTTTACCCTTCCATAGTATTTATTGTAGATTTTGGATCATATATACTTTTCTGTTTCTTACACTAGGGAGACAATACAGTATTTACACATGTGGGTTTGATTTATCTCACTTATGAGTATGGTCTCAAGTCGTGACC
>RJWM01047558.1:0-11881 GCA_004363535.1 Dasyprocta punctata | reverse complement strand
CTCTGAACTATTTCGCTTGGTTATATTAGACCTGATGTTATGGGTAGTTATTTCAATAATAACAAGAGGTATTCTAAGGGGAAAGGAAGGAAGGAAGAGAAAAGGAAAAAGACATAAATTTATAAATATGCATAAATAAGACAGTTAAAAAAACCGTATTGCTAAATACAATAGCTATTGAAAAAGAAAAGTTAATATACTTGAATTGATAAATCTTACATGTCTATATCTGTCAATATGACCAACCCCTATGAAGGTAACGATATACAATATTGTAACTACTGTCAAACTTCAACCATCTCAGTGTGTAAACCTACAATGTTATCGTATCAGATCTGTTGTTGTTGTTTGTCTGTCTTTTTTGATTTTTGTTTCTATCTTCTGTATCTATTTTCTCTTAAATAATAAAAAAAGAAAGAAAATAAGAAAGAGGGGCAAAAAGCAAAATAGAAAAGAAAGCCTATTTCTACTTTTTTTTGGTGGGGGATACTGGGAATCGAACTCAGGACCTTTTACTTGCCAGGCAGGCACTTTGCCACTGAGTTATATCCCCAGTCACCTATTTCTACTTTACTTTTTAGGTATTTCTCTATTTCTTTGTGCTAAGATCTGAAATTATGTGAGTGTTCACCTGATAGAAATTCCAAGGTGAGCAGCAAGAGATGTATTGTTTCTGTAACAAGAGGGAAGAAGGATTAAAAAGAAATTAGATATCTATCATTTCATTCATTCTAAGGAGGTACTCAAAATAAGATAAACATGACTCAAAGGAAAACAAAAGCAAGGACATTGGATGTCTGCTTTCCCTGGCTGTCTCCTGGGAGAGGACAAAAGCATGATTGGCCAAATCTAGCATTACCATTTTATCTCAAATGTCAGGGATGTTGTGGGGAGGAGAAAAGAAAGACATTGTGCAGAGCACAGGACTGTTTGAATTCTGGGGGTTCTTTCCTACACTATTTTATAATTTGAGTTGTCCACAGAATCAAAGCTTAAGGATCTGCTGATTTTGCTTACTTGCTTTTTCTTTTGGTTCTGGCTTTTTGACAGGCATTTATATCAACTGCGTCTGCCAGCATTTGGCACAGTGTGTGAAGCAAGCCTTATTTGAAAACCTGTTGGTGGCAGCCTGTGGCAGCTGGTACAACAGGAAGCAGTTCAAGTGATAGCTGCCTTGTCCCAGTTCCCAAACACAGAGGGAGGCATCCCCAGTGGAGAGAAGTGGTTCTGTATCCCCCATCCCAGACTTACAGAAGGTTCCTCTCTCAGTCAAACTAATTTTCTGCAGAGCTCTTGTGCCTGTCAAACAATCACTCTTCTTAAGATGGCAAAATACCCAACTGTGACTTTGAGGAAGATGATGAGTAAGCAGAGGATGCTGATCAACAGAGGACAGAAAAGAGACAAGCAGAGTGGAGAGATATGTACTTGCCAGGAGACAGAAAGCTGGAGGGAGGAGGAGCAGTTTCTCTTCAGGCTAGTGTTCTACTTCCTATTTCCAGCTCCTAAGGCTCAGCTGAATTAGAAACCAAACTAAGAAACCACAATACATGAAGTATCCCAGTAGGACCTGAGCACACCCCAGTAATAGCAACAAGGTACTATTATTGACCAGCCTAAGGGATCCCAGAGTCTTTAAGGAAAAGTAAATAAGTGTTCATCTAACCTGAAACAGCAAGGGACTGGAATGTGTAATACATTCTCAAAGGATTTATATTTTTTAAATGGCTAAAATACTGTAAAAGACAGCCCCTGCTTTCAGGTGTCAGAATGAAGAATCTCCTCTTAAAACACACCCACATGAACGCATCATCCTGCACTTTTAGAACACTGGTGACAAAGAGTACATTCATTCCTTTATTCATACCTTCGACAAAGCTTTCCTGGATACCTGCTATGTCCTAGGCATTAAGTTGCTTGGGATATATTACTGAAGAACACAAAGATCTTCATAATCACAGAATTCAAATTTCAATAAGTAAGTAAATTCTATGTAATATTAGAAGATAATGAGTGGCATAAAAAAAACAAAAAGGTAAGCAAGGTAAGGAGAATCTGGAACTCCAAGAGTAAAGGGGCAAGCTGCATGTTGAGTGGCCAGGGCAGACCTCATGAAAACTGAGCAAAAGGGCATTAGCCAATTTGTTATCTGGGGTAAGATACAGTTTGGGTAGCTCCTCACCTCCTATACGGCAGATGGAACACCTAGAACACAGGCCTCAAGGCAAAGGGATACATAGCATGTCAAAGAGACAAGGCTGACATGGCTGGATAGCAGAATTAAACGGGGAGAGTGGAACAGGTTTGAGAAGCAGCACATGCCAGATCCTGCGGCCCTATGGGTCGCTGTAAGGACTCTGTCTTATATTCTGATTAAAATTAGAAGCCACTATAGGGTTTTAGCACAAAAAAGTAACACAGCCTGACATATTTTGTTGAAGAGTCTTTTGCAGTAATTCAGACAACAAATAGTAGCTCTGAGCAAGGGGGCTATCAGCAGATGAATGATAAGAAGTTGGACTGTGGATATATATTGATAGTACAGGCAAGATTCCTCCTGGATTCACTGTGTGGAATGAGGAAGAGAAGTCAAGAATAACTCAAGTTTTTTTACCTGAGTAACAAGAAGTTGTTACTTAATGGGAAAGTGAGATGGTGGGGCTTTTGTAGGGAAAAGTAAGAAGTATGGTTTGTGGGCAGGTTGAGTTTGAAATTCCTATTAAACATTCAAGTTAGGATGTGGAATAGGCAGCAGGATGCATAAATCTGGAGTTCTTGATGGAGTCCCAGGCTGGAAAGATAAATTTAGAAGAACACTGTAAATGCTATGGAAATAGTTGTTATAGTATACTGCTCAAGGAATAATGACAAAAAGTCTGTACATGTTCAGTACAGATGCAATTTGTTAAGTGTTCCCCAAAGACTCACTTACTGAAAGTTTGTTCCCCAATTGTTATGGTTTGTGTGTGGGTGGCCTCCCAAGACTCACACAGTTATGGAGGTGGCTGAATTTAGCATTTGTGATTGATTTGTTGTCTAGTGCTGGGATTGGCAGTGTGCTGCACCCACCCAGGGACGAAGCCACCATACTATATAAGGGAGGGAAGAAGGTGTGTTTTCTCTCTCTCTTCTACCCTTGTCACTCTTGTTGCTTGCAGCTGCCATGAACAGCTGCCCCTCAGCCACACCACCCTGCCTTGGAGCCAGCTAAGTATGGACTGAAACCTCCAAAACTGTAAGAAATAAACCTTTCCTTCCTTCACTTTGGGTGTCAGGTATTTTGTCTCAACAACAAGGGAAAAGTGACGAAGACACCAATGTAGCAATATTCAAGGGTGGGTCCTAGAGAGGTGACAGGACTGTGAAGGTGTTAATCTAATTGATGGATTGATCCATTGATCATAGCTGAATAGGCTATAAGAAGGTGGGGCCCACTTGGAGGAAGGTCACTAGGAGTGTGTTTTGATGGGTGTATATTGTCCTGGATCTCTTCCTTTCTCTCTGACTCTTTCCAACTCTCTCTCTCTCTCTGCTTTCTGGTTGCTGTGAAGTTGGCAGCTTTCCACCAGCAGGTCCTCCTGTTATGATGTTTCTGCTTCACCACAGGCCTAAAAGTCAGCTGACCACGGACTGAAACTGTGAATAAAAATAGACCTTTCCTCCTCTAAGTTGATTTTCTCAGGTACAGTATTTGGTCACAGACACAAGAAGTTAACACATTTTTCTTTTTTTAGAAAATATTTTTGATCTGTGGCTGATTAGATCAGTAGATACAAAATTTACAAAGCTGGGCGTGGTGGTGCATGCCTGTAATCCCAGCAGTCCAGAGGCTGGGATTCAGGTAACAGCAGGAGGATCACCCCAATTTCCATGCTAGCCTGGACTATACTGTGAGTTCAAGGCCAGTCTGAACTACACAGCAAGAACCTGTCCCAACAAACAAACACCCACAAACACAAAACTGCAAATGAATATTAAGGGCTGACTGTAGATGGTATTTGAGATAATATGACTGGATGGCATTACCAAGGGACCGGTGTAGATAAACAGAACAAAAACTGAACCCTGGGGTCCTCCAGTTTCCTCAGAAGGTTGAGGAGGAACAGCTACGGAGGAAGCAAAAACTAAGAGGCCGTAGTGACCTGAAAGCCACATGAAGGATACCTAGAAAGAACAATAAACTGTATCATGTGCTGATGCTACATCAAGAGGGAGAAGGGTACGAATTCACCATTGGATTGAGCCACAAGGAGGTCACTGACATGGCTAAGAGTAGTTTGTCTGCAGTCAGAGTGGTAAAAGCCTGATGGAAGTGGGTCATAAAGGCAGGGGAGGAGCATTTAAGGCAGCAAAGACAACTTTTGCTGTAAGAAGAGAGAAATACAGCAGCAGGTGGTAGATGAGTGGGGTTAGAGATAATGCATTTCTATCTCTTTTCTTTTTGTAGTACTAGGGATTGAATCCAGGGCCTTGTGCCTGGTAGACACATGTTCTGCCACTGAGTTACATCCCTGGCTCTTTTTTTAATTTACTTTGAGAAAAGGTCTTGTTAACTTGCCCAGGCTGGCCTTGAACTTGGGATCCTCCTGTCTCAGCCTCCCAAGTGGCTAGAAGTATGGCAGACAATATCACATCAAGCTGGTTTTTTTCCTTTTATGGTGAAAAAAATGTGTATTTAGAATTAGCAAGCTACGAAATTTAAAAAAAAAATTTCCCTTTGAAATAAAATGGATTTGAAAAAAAAATACAATTAGTATGCTAGACTCAGTTTAAATGATCCAAATTTTGTCAGCAACATCCACAGCATCATAATCAAGAGCCAGTTCAACATATTCCTTCTTCTCTCCATTGAGGCTGATCAGGGTATTGACCTTGGCCACGTCAATGTCACAGAGCTTCTTCTTTTTTTTGGTTCAAGTTGTGGAAAGAGATATAGAACCTCATTCTTTTTAAAAAATTTCATTGGTACATTTTAGATGTACATAGTGATAACATTCGTCATAGGTAATTTGTACCTGCATATGGTATATCTTGCCTCTTTTTTTCCCCATTCCCATCCCCTCCCTTCAGTCCCTCTTCCCCTATTTACAAAAGTTTTGTTTCAATTTTTTCTTGTCCTTTCTTCCTTGCTCCCTCCTTTCTTTCCCTTCTTATTTTAGAGCTTCTTCACAGCTTGTTTGATCTGGTGCTTGCTGGCCTTGACATCCACAATGGACACAAGTGTGTTGTTCTCTGTCTTCTTCATGGCTAACTCTGTGGTCTGGGGAACTTGATGATGGCACAGTGGTCAAGCTTGTTTCTCCTGGGTGTGCTCTTCCAAGAGTATTTGGGCTGCCTCTGGAACGACAGTGTCTTGGGGCAGTGGAGTAAGGATGACATACAGATCTTCTTTTTGTGGCCTTCAGTACTGCCTTCTTGGCCTTCAAAACTTTTGCTTTGGCGTCAGCTCTGGAAGGGGCGTCAGCTCTGGAAGGGGCAAAACTTTTGCTTTGGCGTCACCTTCACATCATCTTGGTAAAAAGGTGTCTTTCTTTTTAAAATAGGAGAGTTAATAGTATGTTTGTATGTTTAAGTGATCAATGGAGATCAAAAATTGACTACAAAGACAAAGAGAGTTTGAACTGTTGGAGCAATGTCCTTGAATTTAAACCAGGAAATGGGATCTAGTGCACAGTTGCTTCAGTATGACTATGGATTATTCTTCTGATACTTGGCAGGGAGGAAGAGTATGAGAGTGCAGAAACTGGAAGCTGCATAGGTGCATTAGTAGGAATCTGGGTAGCAATTGTAAATGCTTCCAAGGACGAAAAAAAGAGTATGTAATAAAAGATTATGAATCAGAATGCCTTTGGATTTCTCAATGGTGGTACAAGAACCAAATAGTCAGGGGGTCAAGGCCTTTAAAAATCTTAAGATAATTTGCAACCTAAAGTTCTATTCTTAAGTGAGGGTAGATTAAATGCATTTTCTAATGTACAAGGGGTGCTATATATCTTGTTTGCCCCTCCAGATTCTTTTCTACACTGCTGTGTGCTTTGGAAGGTAGGTTTGCATGAATTACTTCACTTGGATTTTCCTCTGTGGCTCCTGGTTGGGTTTGGTCAAAGCAAGACACTGGCAGCAGACCAGGGGATAGACACAGAATGGACATTATGTCTTCTTACTGCTGGTTATAGATCTTGCTGGGCAAACCTCTCCTATAGCTGAAGCACTCTCTGGATTGTAGGAAGCACTCCATCCTCTTTCCTCTTTAGGCCCAAAGTTTCTTGCTATCAATATTCCCATCTCTTAACACTGGGAACTCCTTAAGGATGCTATCTTTCTCATGGCTGGATCCTAAATAGAAACACAGGTCTCCAAAAATTTATCAACACAACTTGCCTCATGAAACTGTTGTAGGAGGTTCTCCACTGAAATAAGAAAGTAAGAAAGAAGAGATAGCACTGAGGGAAAGGGAATGGTCAGAACTATTATGAAAGATCAGAGGATGATAGCTTGGTATACAAAACAACCAATTCAGATTTCAGAGCAGGCCAAAAGGCTCTGAAAATTACCACCCAAAAGATGAAATTGTTAGAACACTCAACTAGGCCAGGTGTGGCAGCACATACCTGTAACCCCAGCCACTAGGGAAAATGAGGCAGGAGGGTTGAGAGTTTGAGGCCAACCTAGGCAATTTAGTAAGACCCTGCCTCAAAATAAAAAGAATAGACCAGGAGGCAAGCCCTCCCTGTGAACCAGCACCATGCATGGGCCACTGCCACCAGGGGGACAGTGAGACCCCAGTCTTTTCCTGTGCATCAGCACCATTTGCAGACTGTGGGGGAAGAGAACAAGAAGTCACCAAGAAGCAAGTCCCCCTGTGAACTGGGGGTGTGTCTCTCCTAGCCACCTGGGTTGCGGAGGTTCTGAACTCTACACAGCCAGGTTCTAGGCTCCGGCCACAAACTCCAGGGGTGTGCCCCTGCTAGCTGCATGGAGGATACAAGTCTCATCCAGCCCAGCATCCCAGAGCAATCTAACAAAGTACATCAGGGGAACACTTGGCCAGCCTCATAGGCCACAGAGCACAAGGATCCAGCACCATAGTTTGGGAGTCTGCTCCAGCTAGCCATGGGGATATTGGAGGATTAAGCTCTACTTGGCACAGTGTTTCAGTGCAATCCATCAGGAGGCTGCCTGCCCAGCCACATATGTCCCAGAGGAAAATGACAAAAAGAAAGAGCAAGATGCAGTTTCAGTTCCCCAGCCCACTGAGAACAAACACAAGAGACACTGAAATGGAAGACACTGGGACTCACACAATTGAACTTTTTGAAATGACAGCAACTGAAGTAAAGAAAAAACTCCATGAAGCTATACAGGAAATCAGATCAGAAATAATCTCTCTGATAAAAAATAAAATGACAAACATTATGAAAGAAATGCTGTGCGTATCTAAAGAAGATCGAGATAAAAAACAGAAGAACATAAGAAAATGATGGAAACTTTTAATGAACAAAATAAGACACAATTAGAATGCATGAAACATCGCTTCTCGGCCTTTTGGCTAAGATCAAGTGTAGAATGCATGAAACAGATTCAAAGAGAAATTCAGGAAATTAAAAATTCCATTGAAACTTGGCAAAACTGCTTGAATGAAGCTGAAGATAGACTCTCCTTGAAGACAGCATGGAAGCTTAGAATCAAGAAAGAAAATATCTCTTAAAAATAACAAGGAACAAAGAAACAACAATTCAACAGCTGCAAGATGATGCCAAGAGAAACAACGTAAGAATGATAGATGTCAAAGAAAAAGCAGGGGCCAATACTAATGACCTGCAAAGACTAGTTGCAGAAATAATAGCAGAAAATTTTCCAAACATGGGAAGAGAATCTGCTATACACATAAGTGAGGCATACAGAACCCCAATTAATCATAATCAAAATAAATCTTCACCCAGACATATAATAATTAGGATATCAGAAATTCAGCACAAGAACAAAATACTAAATGCCATCAGAGAAAAGAAACAGAACACCTATGAAGGAAAGCCTATCAGAATCACGGCAGACTTCTCAACACAAACCTCTAAGTCAAGAAGAGCTTGGAGTGAAGTATTTCAAATCCTGAAAGAAAACAACTTCAACCCAGACTGATGTATCCTGCAAAACTATCTTTAAAAATTGATGGAGAAATAAGATACTTCCATGACAAAGAACAACTGAAGAAATTTATGGCCACCAAACCAACACTACAAAGAACACTGAAAGACACTCTAGAAAGAGACAAAGATAACTACAATCCTAAGAACAACAGCAAAAGGAAACCACTAAACAGGGCAAATAATTAAGCAGAAAATGTAGAAAACCAACAACAGAAAGATAATATGACAGGGATAAGTCAGTACATAGCAGTTATATCAATCAATGTAAATGGTCTCAACTCACCAATAAAAAGAAACAGACTGGCAGAGTGGGTTAAAAAACAAAATCTAACAATATGCTGTGTACAAGAAGCGCATTTAACTCAAAAGGACTAAAAATCAAAGGATGGAAAACAATACTCCATGCAACAGGAGCCCAGAAAAAAGCAGGGGTAGATATTTTGTTTGCAGACAATGTGAACTTCAAACCAAGAATGATTAAGAGACATAAAGAAGGTCACTACATACTTGTTAGGGGAAAATTTCAAGAGGAAGAGATTACAATCATAAATATATATGTACCAAATATGGGAGTACCCAACTATGTAAGACAAATCTTAATAGACATGAAAAACCAAATAAACAATAATACAGTTATAACGGGGGACCTTAACACTCCATTGTCACAAAGAGACAGATCAACCAAACAAAATATCAGCAAAGAAATAACAGAACTGAATCAAACTTGTGAATAAATGGACCTAGTAGATGTGTACCGAGTGTTCCACCCCAAAACATCAGAATATATATTCTTCTCAGCTGCACATGGGCCATTTTCTAAAATAGATCATATACTAGTCCACAGAACATGCTTAAGTAAATGCAAAGAAATTGAAATGATTCTATATTATCTGACCATAGCACAATAATATCGGAAATTAATGACCAAAAAACCCACAAGAACCCTATAAACACATGGAAATTAAATAATACTCTCCTAGACAATCAATGGGTCACAGAAGAAATTAAACAATATCTACAATCAAATAAAAATGCAAATACAAATTACCGGAACCTATGGGACACAATGAAAGCAGCCCTCAGTGGGAAATTTACAGCACTGAACTGCCACATCAAAAAAATGGAAAGAACTCACATAAACAACCTAATGCTGCACCTCAAACTCCTAGAAAAAGAAGAGCAAGTCAAATCCAAAGCCCCAAAAAGGGAGGAAATTATCAAGATCAGAGCAGAAATTAATGCAATTGAAACTAAGAAAACAATACAAAGAATTAATGAACCCAAGAGTTGGTTCTTTGAAAGAGTAAATAAAATTGACAAACTCCTAGCCAACCTTATCAAAAAGAGGAAAGGAAAAACTCAAATCCATGCAATAAGAAATGAAAAGGGTGCAATCACTACAGACCCTATGGAAATACAGAAGATCATCAATACCTGCTTTGAAACGTTTACTCACATAGGTTCGATAACACAGAAGAAATGGACAGATTCCTAGAAAACTATGAATTACCAAAGCTGAATCAAGAAGATGTAAAACTGCTGAAAACCCAATTTCAGCTAATGAAATTGAAAATGTAATTAGAATCTTACCAACAAAGAAAAGCCCAGGTCCTGATGGATTCACTGCTGAATTCTACAAGAAATTTAGGTAAGACTTAATGCCAACACTGCTCAAACTCTTCAATGAAATTGAAAGGGAAGCAAGTCTCCCTAACTCATTCCTGGAAGCAAGTATTACCCTAATACTAAAACAGAGAAAGACTCAACCAAAAAAGAATATTACAGACCAATCTCCCTAATGAACATAGATGCAAAAGTCCTCAATAAAATACTGGCAAATAGAATACAGCAAGTCATCAGGAAGGTTATACACCATGATTGTTGTAGTCAGGGGTTATAGGAAGAACAACCGCATACAGGACACAGAATTTATAATACTGTTTTATGATGGTCACCCAGAGTTAAACACAAGAAAGTGCAGGAAAATCTATCCACAACACTAAGACCCAGGATATTTAGCCAAGGGCCTGGATCCCACAGCAATGTCCTGCAAGAGTCCCGCTAGAGACCCAAATGCATGACAATGCTTCCCACAAATCCAACTGGAAATCTAAGAGCCCACAATAAGGACTCACGCCAGTATATTTACAGTTCTGTGCCAGGAAGGCCAAAGGTCGGCGGTGGAACTAGAAAGTCTATGCCAGCAGGGTGAAGGAGCTGTGCAGTGGGTTGAGGGTTCTACACAGGAGCCGAGAGGTCATGCTCAAACTAAGGAGCGGGGCTGCCCTGAAGAGCACCACAGCCACCCTCAGCGGCAACGAGGTCCCGAGCTCCTCTGACAATGAGAACAGTTGAGCACAGGTCAGGAAGCCCAGTGTGACAAGCTTGTCCAGCACACATCTTCCCCTCCGGAGCCAGGAAGCAATGCACAATGTGAGGAGCAGAACTCCTGCAACGTGAACCACAGCCACTCTCATTGATGAGGTCCTGAGCTCCCTGATGATAATGGATGGCTGAGTCCATACTAGGGAAGCCAGCATGACAAGCACCTCCAGAAGAACCGTCGGCTCGAACAGCAACTCTTGAAAGAACCCACAATGCCTCGCTCTTCTTCTGCACATCTCTATTTATGCTGGTAACTTTCTTCAGGTGGGCCATCTTTAATCAACACCAGCTGAATTAATTTAGCTGGTGCTAAGTTGGCCACCAGTTTTTAATCCATAACAATGATCAAGTGGGGTTCATCCCAGGAATGCAGGGATGGTTCAACATACACAAATCAATAAATGTAATACACCATATCAACAAGGCCAAGGACAAGAATCACATGATCATCTCAAGAGATGCAGAAAAAGCTTTTGACAAAATCCAATACTCATTCATGATAAAAACCCTACAGAAAATCGGAATAGATGATCTCTACCTCAACCTGATAAAAGCCATATATCATAAACCAACAGTCAACATCTGACTAAATGGAGAAAAACTGAAAACTTTCAACCTAAAATCAGGAACAAGACAAGGATATCCATTATTACCACTCCTATTCTGTATAGTTCTGGAAACATTAGCCAGAGCAATTAGACAAGAGAGAGAAATAAAAGGAATAAGGATAGGAAAGAAAGAAGTTAAATTATCACTATTTCCAGATCACATGATACTTTACATAGAAGACCCCCCCAAACTCCATTGAAAGACTTCTAGATATAATAACCAAATTCAGTAATGTTGCTGGATACAAGGTCAACATTCAAAAATCAATAGCATTCCTGTACACAAACAACAAACTCACTTAGAGAGAAATAAGGGAAACCGCACCCTTCACTATAACATCCAAAAAAATGAAATACTTAGGAATCAATCTAATGAAGGAAGTAAAAGATCTATACAGTGAAAATTACATTACTCTGAAAAAGGAAATCGAAGAGGATTTCAGAAAATGGAAAGATATTCCCTGTTCATGGATAGGAAGAACAAACATTGTGAAAATGGCCATTCTCCCAAAATTGTTATACAGATTTAATGCAACCCCAATCAAAATGCCACTTGCATACCTCACAGAGCTAGAGAAATCATCCCTATAATTCATCTGGAACCAGAAGAGACTTAGGATAGCAAAATTCTGGGCAACAAAGGTAAGGCAGGAGGCATCACAATCCCTGACTTAAAACCATATCACAAAGCTATTGTGATAAAATCAGCCTGGTATTGGAATCAAAACAGACCTGGAGATC
>RJWM01047557.1:0-11668 GCA_004363535.1 Dasyprocta punctata | reverse complement strand
TTTTTTAGCTGAGAGAATATTTCTGATTTGAATTTCTCTATAGCTTCATCAAGCTGTTTCTTTATTGCATTTTCTATCATTTCAGAAAGTCCATTTGTGTGACTCCCAGTGTCTTCCATTTCAGTGTCTCTTGGGTTTGTTCTTTGTGGGCTGGGGGACTGAGACTGCCTCTTGGTCTTTCGTTTTGTCATTTTCTTCTGGAATTTATGTAGCTCTGTGTCCTGCGAGGCTGGCTGGTGTTCCCCTGAGGTCCACGCTGATTTTTTGGCATGCAGGATCACGGGAACCAGAAGGCTGTGTCCCGTGCACAGCAAGGAAGGGTGGCCTCCCGGGGTGTGCGGGTGAAGCCTCCTCCTTAACTGGGTGGGGGCCAAGGCCTCCCAGTCCCAGGGAGCTAGGCGGGGCAATGCGAGTGACGCGGACCTGACCCTGGTTCTGTCCGTAAGTTCAGCCCAACAGCTATGCCTGCGGGGCAATCCTGGGCAGGTCCCAGGCCTACAGTGCCGGGAGCAACCCTGCTGGGCAGCGGGGTCTGCACGCGAGCTGTGGGATGGCACACACTCAAGCCGCTCAGCTGAAGAATGGCTCTCTATTTTTTTTAATTAATGATATTTTAAATCCAAAAGTTAAAGATAGTAGATCTGGAAGGAAAAGAATAGGATCAAGAATCCATTGTGAATACTGTTTGAAACACAAAAATGTTCTACATTTATTCAGTCAATCCATGAACTACCTCTCTGGGACAATCATGTGTCAGGCAGAGTTCTAGATGTTTTATTCACATACTTTTAATCTTCACAACCATCAAGAGTATATATCATCTATATACTGGAGTACTGAAGAATCTGACCTTCAAACAAGCTAACTAAATGCAAGGTCACTCAATTACTATGTACAAGAGTCAGTAGTCAAGCTTCCAAACTGGAGCTTTCATTACTTATTATGCTATTTCTAAAGTATTTTTGTTTATTCTAAGACTGAAGCATTTTATTTGTCTGTGTTTGGTTGGATATGATAGAAAAAATTGCTAGAATATCTTTATAGTACACAAATTCTCCCATTCCTGGCCTAACATTTTACCAACCCAGAAAAAAACTTATCTCCCAAATAAGCAGTGAGCTTGCTATATTGGTTTAATAAAGGCACTAGATTTGGTAGCCAGCATCATATTAAGTTAGTATGAGAGAGATGCTGCCTTTGTAGGCCTTGCTGTGGCAGAAAGAGGGGCCAGCACAATCCAGAAGTTTCCAGGGCAGATATTTTCTCCATGCTGCATCCTACTTCCTGGACAAATGTTTGTGAAAATGTAATCTGCTTTAGAAACTTTAGTAAAAATTTCTTGTTTTCTGTGGTATTTTGTGTTTTATGCAGCAAATTTAAATGAATTAGTATAGTATTAAAAGAGATTTGGAGAAAGAAGAGAGGCTTGGGAGTGAGCCTTTATGTTTTCCAGCAAATCTAGCAAGAAATAATTTAGAACTAATGTAGTGAACCTGAAGAAATAACATGATTTCTAGTCTTGCAGGCAGCAGCAGTTCTTCGCAGGCCCTATCTCCTGCCCAACATGGGGATGGGAAGCACTTATACAGGCAGAGATATTTTAGTGAAGGGCTCACCAGCCCACAGCATAAGGCCTTCCCATAGCAAAGAAGCAGACTAAGTCACTGATAGAGTCCACATTCAACCCTTGTGGAGAAACAAACTTTCACAGTGGGGATAAGCATGCCCTCGAAGAAGGTGTTAGTGTCCGAAAAACAAGGCAATGTGAAAGCCATTAACTCTGCAACAGAAGATACGACTTGGGGCAGGGATGGTGGCGAGTGGTGCATTCTGCCAGGAGCTTTGAAGGTCATATAAAGACAACATGGCTTGAAAAACTATACTTTCCAGTAAAGCAGACTTAAAATTATCTTCTGGAAAATGTCCATCTGCTAAGTCTCCAGGGAATTATGTGACGTATGGTACTACAAAGTGGATACGTGTGAACCAGAAGAGGAGCAGAAAACCCCTACAGCAGTCTTCCACCTTACACCTTTCAACAGGCAACAGGAACAGATAACTTGAATCTTAACTAAGGAGTTTTTTTTAAACTTTTAATAAATGATTGTGAATTAATCTGTGATTGTCAGACTAAGCAGAATACCCATAAAACTAAGACAAGAAAAGAAGAGAAACTAGCATAGTCACTAGGAAACAGATGATTTTATCTAATGTGTTGTGGTGACCACTGAGAGGAGAAATGATCTAGGTATGAATATTCTACTTAAATCAGATCTCTTAATGCATTTTTATTGGCACTTACATCTTTTTTCTTTATAGTGATGCTAGTCAGAACAATCCGAGAGCTATTCAAAGAGTTTCTCATGACTAATGATGAAAAACAGAGTCAACAGAGTCCAGGAAGATTTTATGTTCTTTCTCGTTTTGCTTCCCCTCTCATGTTAAAGCTTTACTTTCTGTTCATGGATGTATTAGGACTTGAGAAGAGAATGGCCCATGGCCATGAGGCGTACCTGTAAAACTTATGAAAAAACCCATATATATTAGACTATAAAGTTGAAATTAGTTTTTTTTTAAAAATCACACAAACTATTACAAGAGCACAATAAAAGAAAATGATATGTAAAAACAAAGTTATAGGGACTGTGGGTGTAGTTCCACAGTAACACGGGTGTTTAGCATATGTCTTACTTTTCCATTCCTGGGATGAAAGAGTTGACACTCATAATTTAAGTAAGGAGAAGCTTATTTCAGCTCACTGTTTGAGAGAATTCATTCCATGATTGGCTAGCTCCAAGGCAGCAACAACATAGCAGAAGGGCATGGTGGGGAAAACAGGAAGGGTGGAGATGGACCTAAAGTATAAATTTCCATGTCATGCCAATGGGGGCCTACTTCCTCCAAAGAAGCCCCACCTCCCCAAAACACATTAATTCACTGATGAGTATAGCAGGGCCGTATCTAATCATCTTCCAAAAATCCCACCGCTGAATAGATGAGATTTTGGCTGACAATTTAAATCTAAACCATAAGAGTACAATGTGAGGCACTGGCCTCAGTCGCTAGTACCAAGAAAGTAAGACAGACACTCAGACAGACAGCTATGATACAATGCAAAAGTTAGTCCTAATGCAAACTATGTACTTTGCTGATAATTTTATGTTAGCAGATACTTATCAATTGTAAAATATACCAGCATGATAGCATATACCTATAATCCCAAAATTTAGGAGACTGAGATAGAAGGATCATCACAAATTTAAGGCTATTCTGGACTACACAGAGAGCCCAAGGCCAGCCTGAGCTACATGGTGAGACCCTGTTTCAAAAAAACTTTGCAAAATATGTACCACATAGGAGTGAGAGATGGATGGTGGGGGAGTTCTACATGTGGAGGACTAATAGGGAAATTATGGGAAAGCTTTGATCCTTTTGTTCCATTTTGTCATAAATGTAAAATGGCTGAAAAAAGTGAAATTTATTTTTAAAACGTATAAACATATTCAGCAAATTTTTAATTTATTAGTTATACATAGGAAAGCAAGATCTACAACTGTTGCAATTTAAGAGTATAACAATGAAACCATTACATGTTAAAATGTGCAGGATTCAATTAAATCACACATAGAGATAGATTTATAGCTTCAAAGACTATATTATTACATAAAGAGTGACTGAATTTAAATCAGTTCTACATGTTCAATCAATTAAGAAAAATAAAATATATTCAAATAGTTGATTAAAAAAGTCATATAGATAGTAGTGAAAATTGGTGAAGTAGAAATGAAAAAATAATGCAAATAATAAACACATATTTCCTTTAAAAATATAAATTAGAACCAATAAAGCACTACACCACTGAGTTGTTATTTCTGGTTCATTTCACAGCTGATTGAGGTACTCCTAAGAGCAATTACTTTTAGTATAAATCACTTTCTGCTCTATATATATCTGAAAAACAACTTCTTGAAATTATGCATAAGAAATAATTTGATAAAGGACTCGGATAGCAGTAATTGTTCTCCTTAGTTTTAGTAGAAATTTATTAGATTACAATGCTATAAACAATAAAATAAATCAGAGTTTTGTTTTCCTTTAATTAAAACTTTATTGACTTGATTTATCTTTACAGGTTTTTTATTAATGTGTTACACTATATTATTTTGTTAGTAAACTGGGTTAGGAAAGTTTATTTTTTTCAATTTAAAGTTGTTTTCTTCTGGCACATTTTTGATGATTATTTTTGTCATTATTCTGGATCTCTCCCAGTGATATCATTTACTGATATATTAATCTTCATTTTCTGTTATTCTTAATATTGCTTAAAAAATCATGAGTGACTAAGTGCTAGATTAACAACAGTGAACAACATGTAAACAGCCCTTAACATATAAATCTCATAATTTAAGAGTAAAAAAAAGCTGGATAAATTAAATAAAATATATGCCTGTTTATTCTTATATCAACTTATATTCTCTTATATATTTTTAGCTTGCAACGTTTTCTCCATTCAGTCTTAGATCTTTACTGTATCAGTTCTATTATTGCTTTAATTTTCTACTGTGTTAATTTTATACTTACTGTTTCTATGCTGGTGTTGTCAGTTTAATTACATCACAAATTTTCCTTACTATTTAAAATCTCTCTATATACTATCTTTTCATTGCAGATTGTATCTTAACCAAATTCACCTCATCTCTAACATAGAATTTATGATTTTTGGCTTTAATTACAGGCACCAATGAACATATTCTAAAACAACATAGCAAAAACTTATTTTATTTGCTCATGAGTTCTTTTAATATTCGCTGATACTCTACATTTTTCACAGCATGAGTTCTCATGCTGTTAGAGAATCAATGCCTAAATTTCATTTTGGCTCAGTTTATTTGTGCTTCATTGAGGAGAGTTCTTTTTGGAACTGGAGATTTTCAATCAACTGCATATGTTTATGCATTGTGATCCATTTCCTCCTGTCAATCAAGGGACACCTTCATATACATGCAGAGGGAAAAATAGACGTCACCTAAACAGACTTCCAGATTCTCATAAATAATAATTTAATGCGGTTTTACTGGATCAAGGCAGGACCACTTGAAGCCTTTTGCATCAGATCTTTTACAAGAAAAGGTGTATAAAATTATATCCCTGAACTGCCACCCCAGCTCTGCCTTCTGCTGATCTGACACATTCAGACTAATGCACCTTGATTACTGATTACTGTGCACATTCGGTACCCTTCACACCACCTGAATGCAGAGGTAGACATGATCATGGTACTTATGCTCAGAGCCCTGTGACACGACCCTCAGGGTTCTTGTTTGGTAGTCCTCCCACCAAGTATCTGATGCTGGAATAGTGAAAACCTAGGCCTCTCTCCTGGCTTACTGGCCTCGTGGTTTCTTAAGTGACTGAATTTTTAAGTGGACTGAGTGAACAAAAGTGTTTTTTTTAACTAACCCATTTTCTGATAGATAGACAAGGCACATTCTCTCATAGGTTGGCAAAAGTGTTTTTGGCTATCTGCCTTAGTTCCAGCTGTTGGGACCATATATTTCACCTTACTGATTTTGAAGGGAAGGTAAGAAGAAGCAAACTCTATGCCATAATGAGCATCTAAATACTAGATTTTTAAAAATTTATTTTTCTTTTTCTTTGTATGTTCTATTTTCAAATTCTTGATATATCCCTTTGCTTTATTATTCATCTTCAATACTTGAGAAGTATTTTCCACACATGGAATAAATGTCTTGGTGGTGATCTCCAAGACTCTGCTCCCTTTACAACTGTGATTACCATTTCAACCAAATGGAACAGTGATTTGCAAAAAGACCCTGAAAACCAATATGCATTATAAAATGGTTAAGGACTGTCAAGGATGATACCACAAAAGGTATAAATGTGCAGATACACCCTAGAGTGGAGGGTCCCTAGTAAGAGCACCTTCAGTATTTTTAGAAAATTGTTAGAAAAGCTCTAGCCCTGCCCCCAGATCTGAGGAACTAGATCTTCTGGGGCCAACATCTAGAAGTTTGCTTTCATGAGGTTTCCAGGTGATTCTGATTCATGCTAAAGTTTGAGAATCACTGTGAGCATGAAATGTGCATCCAGCATTTGTTTCCCTACCACAGAAATTGAGTAGAGAAAAAATTAAAATAAGGTAATAAGTAGTTTCATTATTTATTTGTTCATTTTTTCCACTTGTGTGTCCAATTAAATGAACACATGTTGTGCCAGAAAAAGAATGAAATATCTCCCAGTTTGGTGGTAGATGGAAATATATAGAGATTCCTAAATTACAATGTACTTTGATAAGCATGGACAATGAAACAGAGTCATGAGGACAGTTAAATTGATTATGGCAAAATATGAAAGACTTCTTAAGAAAATATTTGGGAAAGGAGATAATGGTTAAAGTTTCAAGGATTACACAAGTTATGATAAAGTGAAAAGCATGTTAGATTAAGGGAAATTTCCAGGAAAACATGAAAAGCTGATACCAGGGCCAAGAAAGGTCACATTGCTATGATCAGCAGAGCCTAGAGTCAGGGAGTGGGATTGGATTGCATCCAAAGTAAAGGGTAAGTCATGTCCTCCCATCAGAGTACAGAGAATGAGCCAGGTGAGTAGTCCTGACAGATGGTTCCAGCACAGTCAGCTCCCACCTCACAAGCTCTTCAAGTGACAGTGATGAGTTACTGGCTGCAACATCATACCAGGACCCACCACAAGATTTCATTCTATGTATTCTTGCCCAACTCTTAACTATCTGAATTATCGAACTATCTTCTGTAGGAATGGAGAAACTATGAACAGTTGTGGTGAAACCATACCCTATATTTGATGTAAGATGTTCCTGGATATTCTAAAGTAGATAAAACTATTTTGGATAAAAGGGTCAAGCATAGCATGAAGTATGGATTAACCATTTCCCTATGCCAAAACTCTTAGAGTTTTTTGAGTAATGGACTTGGACTTGTGAGACACATTGTGATTTTTTTCAATGAACTTCCCTAATTGAAGAGTTATATGACAACTGAAATAGAGAAAGATGTTCATGCTAGTGGCAGGGGGACAGTGAGTGTAAAAGTAGCTGGTTTCTACAATTTTTGCATGTGGGATTTTAGGAATCAAGGAAAAGAAAGCTCCATATATGAAGCTTTGGACCAAAGAGAGTTTTCAGGTGTTTTGTGTCTCTGGAGAACCAAATATAACAACTTTGAGGAACACCAGGAGAGAATAAATCTGTCTTGAATGCCAGCATTATTCTGGAAACTTTTCCATCAGCCAGGCTATTTAATCTTCACTCAACAAGGCTAAAGGCAGGAAGCAGCATCACCACATCCAGACAAGAAAATGGATGCTCAAAAAAGATTTGGTAACTTATCCAAAATCTCACATGGTTAAAAGGTGGTAGAATCAGATTTAAAACTGAGAAACAACGTCAACAGCTGCCTCTTATTCAAACTACCCAAACCCAGCCCCATAACCTGAGTTTGCTGAAGAATCCCTGTGTGTTTCTCTTGACATGGTTTAGGAACCAGAGAAGCAGCCTTCAGGAGTTTCACAAAATATATTTGAATCAGATTTCAGTGATACAGTGAGACCAGATTTTCTATTAAGAAACATTAAATCCTTCCTTCCTTGGGATTCAGAAAGAAGAGAAACTTTCTTACTGCCAACCAAAAAAACAAAGTAGTTTGTCATTTCTCCAAGGCTGCATTTGAAACCTCAGACTTGGAAGCTACAGAAAACACAGACAAGTAAAATTTCAAAGTTCTCACCCCTTGGTGAGAACAAACTCAACAGGTATCCAGGATCCAACTCACTGAGAATGGGGAAGTTTCCCAGGCACTGAGTGACATCTGGAATTTGACACATGGGCTCAGGTAAGGGGCACATCACAGGAAGGGGCATTTGTTCAATCACGTTGTATGTTCATTTAACCAATATTTATTTGTCAGTTTAGTAAAGGAGAACTAAAAGCAGCCAACATCTCTGTTCTCCTGCAAGTTCAGAAGTTCCATAAAACTGGTCAGGGGCTAATTTCAAAGAACTGATAATGTGTGTAGGTTGAGGTGGATGAAAGAGGAAGTAGGACAATAGGAAGGCAAGCCCGTCAAGCCAGCTGAGCAGATTCAGAAACTGATAGAGGACTGAAGGGGAATCAGAACTACCAACAAACCACCATGATCAAGGGCAGGATGAAGTACATAGGGTTGAAGAGCAAAGGCAAGGGAGGTCTGGTTTGGACTGAGTTTATCATGTATTTCTGATTCGGGGTCCACATGACTCTTAGTATAGATGAAAGTCAGATTTCACATTGCCTGAAAGAAGCTGAGTGGGGAAGAGGAGTTAAAAGGGCAGCAAGTCAGGCAGTTTTGGCAGCTCTGTAGAAGATTTGAATCTCGGAAGGGGTGAACTTATTGTTCTGCGACACAGTGCAGTGCAGATTCACTATCTCACAACATCCAAACTGACACTCCAGTTTTGTGAAATCGGGTCTAATTCACACTAAGCACATATGAAGAGTAACTAGTTTGTGTTGCACAAGGCAATCCTTGCTGAAAACAGTCATGTGTGCTCGCATCCCCTGAACCTAAGCACTGCCTGCCCACTGGGATCAGCTTTCTTTTGAAACGATAAATTAAAATGAAAGTAAATCAAACCTTGAAGGTTTATTTCTGAGTTATTTCAGTCTAGAGAGAATCACTGTTTTAAATTGGAATACTAGGGCATGTTTTTTTCTTCCAGGTTGTAATTTTAAAATTTTACCGTGTTCTACGTTTTACAAAAGACTTAGGGTTTCAGACTTAATATAGATAAATGAGTAGAAGTATATATTTCTTCAGATTAAGATAATTGAGCAGTTGCTTGAGCAGTATTGATCAATGGAAAAAGAATGAGCCAGGTGGCTCAGGCAAATTTTAGCTGCTGTCTGTGACCCACCAAGTATTGAATACCTATCATGAGTCCCGTGGTGGTATACCCTGTGTTTAAGGCTTCCTCCCTTGCCATCTTCATTTTATTTGGTTTTCCTTCCCACATTCTTTCTCTGATTAAGATGCTCATTTATATTTGTATGTGATAGGTTTCGATCCCCAGCCAAACCTACCTGGCCTCTTCCATCTCATAGCACAAATTTGCAGGCCATGTTCAAAAAACTATAAGAAAGGAGCTCAGAGGAGTCAGGGCTCAGTGGGAATCAGAGACTTACAATACTCAGCACCTCAGAAGCCAATTTGTCCAGCACACACTCAGCAACAATGGAACATGACAAGATGATGCCTCGCACAGTATCTACCACTTGTCTTGCTTTTCTCTCCCTGTCTCTCCAAACCACCTGGGGACACCCCATCAGAAGCCTTCTCTGCAGATTCTGTTTCGCAGTCTTCTCTCCCTCTGCCTTCTAATTTCCCCCACCTCCCAGGTCATAAACAACTCCAGAAAGCAGTGACATGGAAGGTACATTGAGTCGGTTAAGTCTCATCACTGATTGCCTGCTTTCTGGCTCAAGCCTTACCCAGTGGTTAGGAGAACACAGACTGCTGAGTCACCTGGTAATTGTTTCAAATGAGTTTTTCTTTTCTTTTAATGTACCACGGCAGAAGGATGTGGCCAGGGAATCGCTGTTGAGCAGAGCCAGGGTTGGGAGGAAAGGGCTCAAGGGACCTGGAGGGAGGGAGGATAAATGGATCAGATTTAGATGCCTGCTTGGTCACAGCAATCAATTTCAGCCATAATAATAAAATAACACAGAGGGGGAAAAAGCAGACGTGACAGCAGTGATAAAATGGCAATGAATCCTCATTATTTTGCTGATGAGAGGGCCACAGCTGCTCCACCTTCTTATCATGTGCTAGGGGGCATCTCATCCCAGAGTTGGTCATGTGGGTCCCAGGGAAGAAGCAAAGAAAGAGAAATGTGTACCGTGTGGGTCCCAAGGAAAAAGCAAGAAAAGAGAGAAATGCGCACTGTACTGTTGAGCTGCGGAACAATGACACTCAGCTGTGTGCTAATGACGGGGGATATCAGAAGCACTCAAGAGTCATTTCCTCCCCCACTTATCTTCCCAAGCCCCCAACTCTAACTATAGGGAAGAGCACCTGAACCACTCAAGCAAGCCATTTGAGCCCTCAGAATTTCACTGGACTTCTGGATCACTAGCAGTTTCCACGTGGCCTCAAAATCCCAAGGTTATATGCATCCTACTACAGAGGGTGGCTGCAGGCAATGGATGGTTCAGAAAACATGCTACACAGTGATGCTTTGTCTGGAATGGTGAGGCAACCTGGGAGAATCTTTGATGACTCACAGATCTCATTCCTCAGCAAGGTTTAGGGCGGGATGAATTTTGCCTTTGGCACTTGACACTCCTTAGCATGCCCTTCAAACCTCTCCATTAACTGGTCCCAACCAATTGCACTGACTTGATTAAGTTCTCTTCATTAAGATTCTAGTTTTGTCTGATTACCAGTCTAAGAATATGTCTTGTACTTCCTCCAGGTCTGGGTTTCCACATGTTCTCTGGTCCATTATGACCATTTTTCTAACTTTAGTTGTCCAAATGTTATCATCCTTAGAAGTACAGGGTCAGTGTTGGAAATGACTTCTCCCGTACATAAATCTCTTTTATAGCTTCTCTCTATAGTTTTATTAACTGTATTACTTTATATCATGAACCATAGTTACTGTACAGCTATCATTTACTGAGCCATAGGACTTTGGAGACACAAGCATAGTGTGATGGCTCACAAAAAAACTATCCATGCAGTAGGTGCTCAATGGCTTATTTTCTTTTATTTGGTGTTAATAAATAAATGCAAAGAGGAAAAAGAAAGGTCTATGTTTTTTGTTTGTTTGTTTGTTTGTTTGTTTGTAGCCAGTTGGTGGGTGAGTTTCTCTTCATCCAACTCCCAACCCTCTATGGATCCTTGGAATTTTGGCTGGTGTTGATCCTAGATCTGATGACAGACTCAGCCTGAGGCCTTTCTAGTTTCAGCTGGTGCTTCTTGCCAAGATGTCCTGGATGAAACACGTGCTGGTGGGGAATGTTGATGTCTTGACACTCAAGGTCATATCTTAAACCAGATGATAAACTGCTTGCCTGCATATTTCAGTAGTCCAAGCCTCTTTAGAGCAGCCCGCCTTTCCTGCTGACCATGACCTTTAGAAGTATCCATACTAACAGACAAGCCTTCTCCCCATCCACAACATTTCCTCTGGTTTTAGCAGAACCATCTCCCATGTGAATCTGGGACAAAATTGGAATAAAATATGTGTCTAAAATGCCATCCCTACTTTTTGGAATATGTGATGCAGAATAAATATCCAGCAATTGTCAAGGTCTCTTGGGATGGAGATGTGACAATGACAATTTTATCTCAGAAGCAGAAACTGGAATAGGAAGAGACAAGGGAGCTATTATGTACTGAATGTGTCTCCATCAATATTCATGTATTAAAACTCCATTCCCCCATTTCAGGTGTTAGGAGCTAGGTCCTTTGGAAGGTAACAACATCATTGTGTAGAAACTTCATTAAAGGTATCAGTGTTTTTACAAAAACAAACATCATAGATCTTTCCTGATTATTTGAATATGTGGATACAGCAATAAGAAGGCTACCTGCAAACTACAAATACAGCCCTCCCCCAGAACCCAGGGATG
>RJWM01047556.1:0-11867 GCA_004363535.1 Dasyprocta punctata | reverse complement strand
ACTAGAAAAACAAAAACAACCCAACTTGAAAGTTAATACAAAGAAGGAAATTATAGAACTTAGAGAACACATTAGTGAAATTGAGACTAAAGGATCAATGAATCAAAGAGCGGTTCTTTCATCAAATACCGAAAATAAATTAAATTCCTAGTTAAGTTTACCAAAAAAATGGAAGAAAACACACAAATTAATGCCATTAGAAGTTAAAAAGGTAAAATCACAAAGAGTTTTGCCAAAATTCAGCATGTTCTTAGAAACTACTTTGAGAAAACTTCTTTGTAATCTAATAAACTGGAAAATTCAAAAGACATGGATAGATTCCCAGATATGTATGAATTACCAAAACTGAATCAAGAAGACATAAAAACCCTGAAAAATTCAATAATAGCAATGGATTGAGGAGATAAAAAAAACCTACCAACTAAAAAAAGCCCAGGTCCTGATGGATTTGCTGCAAACTCAATATGAATTTTAGGAAAGATTTAATACCAAAGCTATACAAACTCTTAAAAGAAATTGCAATGAAAAGAATCCTCATTCCAAAACCAGAAAATGACTCAACCTAGAAAGAATTACAAGTCAATATCTTTCATGAATATAGACTGAAAATTCCTCAAACAATATTGACAAACAGAACACTACAAATTGCCAAAATGTCACATGTCATGATCAAGCTTACTACATCCCAGGGAAAAGGATGATTTGACATATGCAAACCAGAAAATGTAGTGCATCACATAAACCAAAGTGAGGACAAAAATCACATGATTGTCTCAACTGATGCAGAAAAAGCCTTCGACAAAATCCAACATTTATTCATGATAGAAACCTTAAAGAAAACAGATATATAACTTACCTCAATCTAATAAGAACCTTTTATGACATATTGTGAACATTATATTACATGGGAAAAGATGAAAGCTTTTCCTCTAAAATCAGGAACAAGGATGTTCACTATCATTAATTCCATCCAATATAATACTTGAGATATTAGAGCAATCAGACTAGAAAGAACCAAAAGGAATATGTGTAGGAAAACAAGAAACCAAGTTATCATTATTTGCAGACAACACATCTCTCCACACAGAAGACCCAAAAGATTCTACGATAAGGCTCCTAGAATTAATAACCAGTGTAGCAGGATACAAAATGATACACAAAAATCAGTAGTTTTTCTCTACACCGTAATAAATCAGCTGAGAGAGAAATTAGAATCATTTCTATTTATAGTAACATCATGAAAAATTAAATATTTAGGAATTAGCACAAGTAAGTAAAATACTTGAAGAGTAATTACTATGAAGAGTAATTACTATGAAAATAGGATATTGAAGAGGAAATCAGAAAATAAAAATATGCACCCTCTTCATGGATAGGCAGAAACAATATTGTCAAATGTCCATACTTCCAAAACTGATATACAGACTTAATGCAATCCCAATTAAAATACCAATAGCATTGCTCACAAAACTAAAGAATTCAATTCTATAATTCACAAGGAGCAAGAAAAGACCAAGAACAGCAAAAGCAATCCTGGGCAACAAGGGTAAGGAAGGAGGCTTCAAAACCCTGGACACTACACTACACTCCTGGATACTATGGTACTGTAACTCCTTAAAAGCTACAATAAGAAAAACTACCTAATGCTAGCAAAGAAACTCACTATGTAGATCAGTGGAAGAGAAGGAGGATGCAGAAAGAATCACAGACACGTTTAGCTACTTATCTTTGAAAAATGATCCAAAAACATATAATAGATGAAATATAGCCTCTTTTGTTAATATTATTAAGTTTACTGGCACAATTTAGATATACATAATGTTGCAAACTGTGCTGCTATAAACATGGGTGGGCATATTCTGCTGTTGTATGATGCTTTTAATTTTGGGGGGAAGATACCAAAAAGAGGATTAGCTATATCAAGTGGGACCTCTCGTCTTCATTTTCTGAGGAATCAGTGCATTGATTTTCACAGTGGTTCCACCAATATATACTCTCACCAACAGTGGAGAGGGGTTCTGTTTTACCACTTCCCAGAAAGCATTTGTTACAGGTTGATTTCTCAATGATGACTACTCTTTCTGTAGTGTATTGAAATCTCAGCACTGTTTTAATTTGCATCTCTCAAATGACTGGTAATATTCAACATTTTTCATGTATTTATTTGCCATTTATACTTCTTCATCTGAGGTGTGTGTATTTATCTCTGATACCAAAAAAAATGTGGTGCTAGGAAAACTGGCTATCCACAGGCAAAAGATTGAATCTAGATCCATATTACTCAGTATGCACTAAACTAAAAATAAAATTATCAAGCATCTAAGTGCTAAAACAGAGACAATTGCTTGAAGATAAAATACTTAAAACTCTTGAAGACATAGTTTTAGTAAGAGCTTTCTGAACAGAACACTAATTGCACGAGAAATAATACCAACACTCACTAAATAGTATTACATTAAATTAAAATCTCCAAAGCAACAAAAGCAGCAAACAGAATAAAGATACAACTTATGGAATGGAAAGAAAGCAAAAACGTTTTCCCCTTATTGGTCAGAGCCCTAATATCTAGAATATCTAGAATATCTAATATGAAGAAATAGACCCCACAAAATAAAAGATCCAATGAAAAAAGTGGTCAAACTTGACAAACACACGTTTCAGAAGAAGAACAAATAACCAACATCTCTGGCTGTTAAAGAAATACAAATTAAAACAACACCAAGATTCCGACTCACTCCAGAAAGTAACCTATTGTCAAGAAAGCAAATAGTAATGAAAGATTGTTGGCAAGGCTATGGAGAAAATAGAGCCTTGAACTTTGTTTAGGGAATGTAAACTAATACAACCATTACAGAAACAAAATTCTCAAATAATAATAATAGCAATAATAGTAACAATAAAGTTAGAAGTTCCATTTAACTCAGCTATTCCCTTACTGGGAATTAAGAGTTAAAGTTATCATATAATAGTGATACATGCATACCCATGCGTATAGCAGCACAATTCATAACATATCTGTATCTTGGAAGTAGCCTATTTGTATATCAACAGATGAATGGATAAAACAAATGTTGTATTTATACAAAATGGAGTGCTACTGTGCCATAAAAAAGAATAAAGTTGAATCATTCACAAGAAAATTGATGCACCTTGAGACCAAAATGTTAAGTGAAAGAAATAAGAACTGTTAAGCTTAAATATCACATTTTGGGATGAAAAACACAAAGCATAAATGAAGAATAAAATAAAAGATGATAACTAGAAATGGAAGCGGTAGGTCATTTACAAATGAAAGGGAACCAAGAAATGGAAGGAGAGGGGAAGGGAATGTGACAATAAAGAATTAAGATGTGTTGTATACGTACACCAACTCCCCATGGGAAAGATATCATTATGTACTACAGACATACACTAATAAAAAGTGAAAATGGAAAAAAGAAGAAACTTTTGAAATGCTCGTTCCTATATGTGTGTTAATTAAGCATTTTCTTTGTGTATTCTTTCTTCTAAAATGTGTTACACATACTTGTTCTCAAAAAGCCTTGTTTAATCTTGAAAACAATCCAAAAGCCCATAAACCAAAGAATGGATAAAGAAGATGTAGTATTTTTATACAATGGAGTACTACTGAGTTATAAAAAAGGATAAACTCGAGACTTTTATAGGGAAATGGATGCAAGTAGAGAGCATATTCATAAGTAAAATAAATCAGACTCACATATTTAAAAATTGTATTATCTCCCTAGTATAAGATACTGAAAGAGCAAATAAGATTTGAAATCTACAACAGATATTGTGAAAGGGAAAGAAACTGTTTAAAATGAAAGAATAATTGGGATGGGAGAAAGGAGAAAAGAAGGGAACGTAAAAGAAAAAAATATATATATATACAAAGAGGCTAAGATAATTATATTACTAATTTCTTTTAGTTCATTGAAAAGAACAGTTTTTGCTTTCTTTGTTTGATCAATTTTGCACACTTATATCTTACAATTTGAGCAACTACTTTGAAGATAACAATACACAATTAATCATTATTAATTTCCTATTAGCTTGATATGAAATTCTGTTTCAGTTTTTATTGTTGTTTCTCTTTAAAATAAAAAAAACTCATTTATAATATTGCTTCCTAATACATGCAAGTCATATATATGATAGAATAAAAAAGATTTTGCCCTTAGAAATAACATGCTTAAAATATTTGAATGCTATTCCAATAAACATTTAAAATATTGAATATTAAACAAATCCACCATAAACGGTCTATTATTTCATATGAAATTGACAAAATGAAAAGTCACTTTTTGACTTTTACTGCATGTTTGCAACTACATGTGGAATTGGCCAGTTTTATGATAAAGAATGAGAAGTCTTATAGTTATTTCAAAACTATACTTAGCATAATTCACTTTGCATAAATAAATGTATAAATTATATGTCACTCTGTACTAACATTTTAACAAAGATAAATCTTACCCCTCCAGAAAGTCTTAATTAGGAGGATTTCACAAACCAACAAGATTGGCATTGGTCTACTCAGGCATACACACACACATATGTAAGTGTTGTACGTGCAGCTCTTCATGGTGATTCACCATACTCTGATGACGACAGAAACACAGAAGACATAGGAAATGCATTAGACTAGAAAATTTTCCCAGAATCCACTCAATTTAGATTTTAAACATTTTTTCTTTACTGAAATTAATAGAAAGTATGAATAATGGGACATTTAGAAATTTAAGAGCAGAATGAGTCATTGATGAGCAAATATAGTATCTGTATTTAAAAATGTGTTGGTATCTTATTCTAAAAGAAAAGCAAAGAAGAATATTTGCTATGCAGTTGTTAAAAGCATTAAGTGATGACACTCTAATTTCTGGTTTTGCATCTTAATCTGTACTTTTTATCTTTTAAAATAGCTGCTAAGTTGATATTTTAAATGTATTTCCATAAAATTTAATAAAATTCCAACTTCATTTCATCAAACTATCCTGCTGATTTCTAATCTACATATTCTCTTTGTTTCTTATTTACAGACACTAAAATTTCAGTGAAGTATAATTGTAAGCTGTTTCTTAACTCTGAAATAAATTTTTTCTCTTGGTAAAAATGATTAAACATGATGGTTACATTTTAAAAGCTTGAAAATATATACCATTCTTTTCAATCTGTTTCAGTGCCTATAATAAATATTATTTTTAAAAATAAAATATATATTATTTTATGATTTCTTATTATTGACCATCATCATTTAAAGATCATCTTTCAGGAATTTCTGCATGGTATTAGAATCTGAATTTGTAATTTAACCATTTTACTTTTAGCTAAATTATTAACCAATATATGATTCAGTTTTATCCTGCAAATGTATTGATAAGTTAATATGAATGAATCTCTAAGAAGAAGACATTTGGAAAAATATAGGCATTCAATAAATATTTACCAGTAGCAATTTTTATTTCCACTGTTTTCTTGATAGTGAATGAAAAGGAAAAGAAATGAAAATAATTGATCTTAGTGTCTATTCTTGCTGTCTCATTAAATATAGTATTAAAAATTTTATTAGTGGTGTTCAAAAATTGCATCCATCAGTCGTATTTCAGACATTCTTTCAAAGTTAAATAACTTTGTTTCTTACAAAAGCACATCATACACACATTATTGAGTTTCGTCATGCATTATTCTGAGTACATAAATTCTCTATCCTAATGAGATCACTGAATGCGCAGTCTGTAACAGTGCATAGCAAATGTGTTAGACATGTCAGTCTGAAAAAGCAGATCACAGGTTTATAGTCTCAGTGTTGACACTGACATGTCAATACAGAAAGTATGGCCTATAGCAGAGATCACTTTGAAGGAAAAAGTTTTATTTGAATGTTACTAAATAAAGAAAAATTTGGTCAGGGGCTCACAACTGTATTCCAGAATCAGGCTGAAAAAGTAGTAATGAAAGCGGTACACCAAAAACAAAACTATGAAAACTTAACAAAAAAATGATGTAATTAATGCTACCTAGGTTGTGATCTATGCTTCAGAAATTGTGCTAAGTATTTGATTTACATGCAATTCTAAACTTAATATTTCCAACACCTATATTACTAGGAACATCATTCTGTTTGATATTGTTGATACTAGTTCAATTTTTTACTGTAATTAAATTATTATTTTAAAATTATAATTAACATTCTTTCTAACATGCAAATCTACCTCTGCTTAGCTCTTTCTCAAAACTACTTGCTTTTATTTCAAATTCTATGATTACCTTTGTTTAATCATATATCTTATTTTACCACCTCTGTAATCCAAAATGTTTCTATTATTTTAAATGGTTCCATCTTTTCCAACTTGGGAGGAAATTTTTTTCTTTTTTTTATATTAACAATTGCTCCTTTCATTTTTTATTGTTATTTATTTCTTTTTTAATCATTGGTTTTCCTACGTGATGTTAGCTGTTCCTCAAGGAGGTATGTTTTTTATAACAATGCTGCTAACACTTGAGTTGTGAAAGATTGGGACAGATGCTTTTATTCACCTCCTCAAGAGTGATAGAAATGTAAATTGTTTTATTTTATGTTAATTTATTGGCTTGGGTTCCTGTACCATGCTGTAATATTAATTTGGATCCTGTAAGTATGCATAACACAGGACTAAGTCTTCAATTTATCATCAGTGATTTATTTCCCCTACACATGGTTTTGACAGATGTCAAATACCCTTATTGTTAACCTGGCCTACAGACAGAGTTTTACAAGCTACAGCTCATTGATAGGACAGCTCCTTAGGGTGTAGGGAATATCCAAACCTTGGCAAACACTTGGCAAGTTGAGGATGAATTTTCTGTTTTGGGCTAGCTCCAACAAGTTCTAGATGCAACTACAAGATTCATTCAGTCCGCTGTAGCATGAACATTTTTCTAACACTGACTTCATTTGTTTTGATAGTTGCGCATGTATTTTTTTCTGAAAACTATATCTAAATACTACTTTAAAATTTTCATATGCATTAGTATGTATGTCTATATGTTCACAAATAGGCAAGTTTATAGTGAGTATAATTGTTCTTCTCGCTGAAGTAGCTAAAGTACTGAATTTTTATTAAATTACATAATTTTCTGAGATAGCTTCAAGAGGTTAATTGATTCCAGTAATTAAATTGATGTTTTAATTATATACTAATATAACTATTTTATAAAAACAATATAATGCAAAAAATAAACCGGTTATCTTCTTAAAGTTCTGATATATAATTTAATTGCCACATTTTTATGCTCTTGGAGGCAAATAGAAAATTATATAAATCCTTTCTGTTTCAACTTAGTTTTCTAAGATAGCGTGTTCTTTGATATTCTCTGACCAATGGAGAATTATACAATTAGTAGTTAACAAGTGAGTGAGGTTGCTGTAGGTAACTGGTATTGCTCAGTTGACTTAAACATCAGACTACTCTGGTTTACTTATCACAAAAAGAACAAACTGTAACTCTTTCTAGGAGTCCTTAAAAAAAGAATATAAATACATAGACATACATATATCTACCCACGAGCATAAAAGAGATGCAATACATTTGCTTTAGTTTTGAAAGGCTTTGGAAATATAGAAGAAATTTTGTGTTTGATACAAGCCTGTTGCAACTTTCCTTTCACCAATCTCATTATAAAACTTCTTCAATTTCAAATTATTTCCAATCTTTGATAAAATGGTGCTCATTTAGAAGTATATAATATCATACAATTAAACTAAATTTTACATTGTCAGATTATGAGATGATTTCAGTCAAGTCTTCTGACAGTCATAATTTTTTTTAAGTAAATGTCCTTTTCTTCCTCCTTCTACTTTCCCACAAGTTTAGACAAGATTAAAGGCTTCAAAAAAACACTCAGAAAGCTAATTGGAAGAACTATAAAGTAAACCAAATTCAACATCTTATTAAGTTAGAAGTAGTCAAATCTCTCCAACTACAGAAAAGATTAAAGGCTAAAGAGAAGGATCTTGAAGGCTCTTGACACCAGGATACCCTCAAGTCCCAAGGACTAAGCCTGGATCAGCCTTAGTATGGAGATGTGAATGTAACACTTTAACGAGAAAGTGTTCCTGCCACAGAAGAAAACCTTCTACATCATTTGACACTCACACTGGTTTATTTAACTCTAAATACCTTTCATGTGAAGAATAAGTTCGAGCTAAATTAAATAACTATGTCTTCCTCAAATCTGGAGAAAGAATAAGGTTTATATTAAGCGGTTTAAAGTAAGAATATATGTACATAGTTGTTTGGATTTCAGTAACTCTTGATATAACTATGCACAGTTTCGCATCTCCTGTAAATTTTATTTAAGTAGAAAAGCTGTAATTGAAAAAAGTTCTATGGGTGTATATATTACTTAAGCAAATATTCTTTTGTGCATTAAACCTAATAACTCTCACTCATTATATTTATTAGTATTCAGGTTTCTGAAATAAAATAATATGACATATCATATATACATGTGCAATAAACGAAGTAGAAAAAGTCATTACCTCTTTAAGCCTCACTTTCATGTTTATAAAAGAATAATGATAATATCTGCATTATATGGTTTTTGTGAAAATAGTAACATAATATATGTGGTACTGTTTTGTCATCCGTAAGTTTCATAAAAGTACTACCCTTTAAAACTGCCTCAAAGAAGGCAAACTTCTTTGGGTACATTTAGGATATGTCTGTTTAGAAATATATTCACATTCCTCCTATTTTCTGAAATATGCATGTATGCACAAATTTTAAAATATTTTTAATTTAATAAACAATATCATTAGTTTTCCCCCTTATTCACTGTCTTCTGCCTTATTTCTCTTGTAGCCAAATTATACTGGAATACTATTCTAATACATACAGAATTAGATAACTGTTTTCTTAACTAATACTTCATAAGTAAGTATGCATGTTGTTTCTAAAATTAACTCATTCTTAATCTCTCATATTCATGACTTCTTTCATAAAATATCTTCTGGAAAGTGAATGAAAGTATGTTAGGTATTATTAAATTGCTAGTAATTAGAGAAGAAAGACAAATTCCTGCTCAAAAAATTTATGAACCCTATTAAAGGAGGTGGAAAAGTAGGATGTCAATTGTCCTGTAAAGACTCCTAGGATATAGATTATAATTAAATGACATCACATTGAATAGGAATTCAACTATACTGTGATAGAGTACTGGTTAGTAAGGAGCCAGTCTTCTTTAAAAGCCTCCTAGTGAAAGAGATATTAAACGGAGATGCAAAGCAAGTAGAAATTTGCTAGTTAGCATTGAGGGGTAATGAGATTCATGCAAAGGAAACCATCATAGAAGGATATGAAGTTCAGATGAGCTTCTGTAGGTGATTTAAACTTTGGGAATGCAGATAGCACATGGAAAATATGTAAATAATGAGATAAGAAAGGAAGATGAGAGTTAGATTAGGGAGAAGGTGATTAATGATATGTAGAAATGTGTATATTACCCTTAAACAAAATTAAACACTGAAGTGACAAGACTTTTAACTTATAATAAATCACTTTACTTGCAAATTATAGATATTGGATTAAGGAAAAACAAAGGAGCAGCAGATAATATGTTTTGGAATAATCTCAAAGAATGACAAGGAATTAAAGTCAGCACTTATATTGACTTTATAATGGATGAGGGAGAAAGGATAGGCTCTGTTCTACATATGTGAAATACTGGTAGTGCTAGTCAAAAATAAAGAACAGAAAAGCAAAATGAAATTTATGATAAGTGTGTTATGTTCAATAGAATATTTTGGTGGGTAATGGCAGAAGATTTCAAATAACAATGACAAGACAGAAACTTGTTTTGTACAATAAGTTACAGTAAATACAAATTCATGTGCTCCTAAGTTCTTTGTAAAATATAGGATAAGTTTCCATTGCACTTATTCCTCTGGTTGCATGGCCTCAGTTCCAAAATCTATTATTATCAGTTATTCATCTACAGGTTCAGTTAGAATATATGCATTTTATCATCTGGAAGAAAAATTAGAGCAAAGCCTGATTTTGCTGCTTATGGACACTTTCAGAAAGTTGCATAAAATTTCCCTTTCCATTGCAGTGGCCAATACTTAGGCACAAGGTCGCACTCACCTATAAGGGACTATGTGACCAGAAGTACTTTGGAGATTTTACTACTGAAGAACAGAGACTACCACCTATCTCTGCTTCAACTAATAAACTCACAGAGTTTAACATCTTACCAAACGTGAAATTATCTGACATCTGAGCAAACAGACAAAGATAATGTATATTCTAGGTGAAGAGATATACATTAAGAAAATCATAAAATATTCATAAAATTGAAGAAGACCTTGATAAAGCATAGAACTATGTACTGACCAATGTCTTTAAATTTTGTTTATTAATTTCTGGGTCTCTGGTTATTTTTTTTTTTTGGTTCATTTGTTCTTTCTTTTTTGTACCTGAAATTGGGTCTCTGCTTTCTACTAGATCTCTCAACATAGATTTCTATTTCTTAAATCTTGCTTTGCTTGTTGAGAGTGATTGTTTCAGAACTTTCATTTCTTCACTTTTCAGTCTTCTTCAACTACAGTCACTCTGGTAGTGTGTGTGCTCAAGTGAATTTAACTACTAACAATACGTTGATGACTCTCCCTTTTTATAATTCTTTCTTCAGAGGATGTGCAACAAATGTGAGGGTATTTCTAGTAAGATCTTCTAGCACATCAGAAACCTAATAGGCCTTTAATCTTTTATCCCTTTAAATAAAACTTCGTTTCTGTCTCAACACATGCCCTGAATTATTTGTGGGCCTATGAGTAGTGTTTTGCATTCATGTGCTTCAAATAATTGTGATATTTTCTTAGATATTAGTTTTTCTATCGTATAAAATAAGTCACAATTCACTATAGAAAGGAGTGTAATTGTATTTCTTTCCAGACTTTAATGTGTTGAGTATAGAGCACACATTAAAATACAAATACTGATAATTATGAAACAAAATGACACAAACATGGGATCTAAAAAGGGGTATAGTGAAGTAACATTTGACAAATTTTTCTTGAAACTACTTAACATTCATAGCAGAAATTATATAAAATGCTGTTCTCATCGGTTATTTTTTTTCAATATATTAATAATGTGTGATGAATAAGCAAGTTAGTAATTTGCATTCTATTGAAATTGTGCTCACCTAAGAAAATGCATGTTGGAATGGGTGAAAAAGGCAATCATATCAACAATCATATCACACTAGTGCCTATACAGAATTCATATTCACATTATTCAGTTTTACAATGTATAAACCACTCTATGTTATTGTGTCTCTAACTGCAAATCCCTGCATAACAGCTTAGGAAAAAACTCTTAAGTAGATGAATTCATCGTTTGTTTAAGGAACTTTAAGTATGAGTATGAATACAAGACATGTGAACAAGGGAAATACTGTTTGTCCTGAGAAGAGTATACACAGTAAATGAGGTTAAAAAATTGGTGAAAACAGTAATTTTGTGGGATATCCGAGTTTATACCAAGAGGGTAAGGCATAATGTGAACTTTAAATTTCTGACTTTTTAAAGGGAATTGAAAAAAAGTTATTTGCATGAGGTGACTAAGGCTGACTGGGGACTTGAACATGAAATGGAGATCAATATGTTTAAGTTACTAAATTAATTTCAAGTAGTTAGGACTTCCATTCTTTTCATCTATTTTTCACCAAGAATAATAGTTTTTATAATTTTACAAACTTCAATAATTGTTTCATCAATAACTAACCATGTCCTTTTACCAGAGGGTAAATCATGGTCTCTCATGTTCTACTAGCATTTGGCAAAGATAATATATTTTCCATTTACAAGTTTTTAAAAATATTTA
>RJWM01047555.1:0-11981 GCA_004363535.1 Dasyprocta punctata | reverse complement strand
ATCTTACATCCGGGCCTTGGACCCATCTCAGGTGGATTTTCCTGGGGTGAAGCAGAGGGATCACGTTTCATTCTCCTGCTGGTGGGCGTCCAGCTTCGCAGCACCATCTTCTCTCCAGCGTATGCTTCCAGCTCCGCTGTCAGGAGTCAGGCGGCTGTGAGTATGCGTGTTATTTCTGGTTCTCTGCTCTGTGCCACTGGCCTACCGGTCTATTTCCATGCAGGCGCCACCTGGCTTTGTTACGGTGGCTCTGCAGTGGTTTCGCCTGCCTTTGCTTCAGCACTGGGGATGGGATCCAGAGCCTCGTGCCTGCGAGGCAAGCGCTCCAGTCCCGAGCTGTACCCTCAGTGCTTTTCCCTTTTCAGCTTTGAGACAGGGTCTCCTTCGGTTGCCTGGGCTGGTCTCAGACTTTGATCCTCTTGCCTCAGCCTCCCAAGTAGCTGGGACTGCAGGCGTGTGCCACCACACCCCGCTCGGTAGAGTATATTTCCGAGTCAGGTACCATGAGGCCTTGCTTATTTTATGAAGGACTGCTGTGCTATTCAGGGTCTCTTGTGCTCTGTATGAGTTTGAGCCTGTGTTTTTCTAGTTCTGTGGAGAACAGCTGTGGTGCTTTGATGGGGACTGCATCAACTGGTAGTGTGCCTGCTATTTGAACAATATAAACTTCCCCAGGTCATCCTCCGGTCTTCCGGCGGCTTCCTCGATTCGGTGTTTCACAGTTTCAATCCCAAGGCCTCTCGCCTCCTTGGTCAGTGTGTACCTAGGTTTCTCGTTGCTGGGGCCATGCTGGTGTCCGATGTCACGGTCCAGGGTCAGGGCGTGGCGGGCGGGACTGTGCTGTGAGTGGCTGGGCTTCCCGATGTCCTTCTCACAGCTTCCTTGATGGACAGGGACACCGCCGATTCCTGGGTGGATTTTATGTCCTGCTACTTTACTGAATTCTTTTTTTATCAGTTCTGAGACTTTTGGCGGTTTTAGGCGTGAGACCCTATCATTCGCAAATAAATAGAGACAATTTGACTTCTTTCCTCGCTGTGCTCTGTGTATTTCTCTCTCTTGCCTGCTGGGTCCGACTAACATGTACGGTGCTATATTGATTCAGAGTGTGACAGCGAACACCCTGGTCCTGTTCCTGATTTTACTTTTTTTTGTTTTTGGTTTTTTTTGTCTTTTTGAGACAGGGTCTCACTACGCAGTTCAGGCTGCCCTTGGGCTCACTTTGTAGCCCAGGCTGGTCTCGAACTCACAACGATCCTCCTGCCTCAGCCTCCCGAGTGCTGGGGTTACAGGAGAGCATGCTTTCCTTTATATTTTACAGATGGTTTAAGGAGTGCCGGTGTCCTGTAATTTATTTTTTATTTCACAGAGGAAAAAATAACAATAAAACAGTTTTAAAACAGGTTAGTAGGAGAGTTACAATAATTAATACACTGTGTATTATCTTCATAGTAGATGTCTTCCCATACAGTATTAGCACAAACCTTCCTTTTTAATCAAGCAAGAGAAGCTGGCCGTGTAAGTACCTTACCTATCGTGTGTGTAGATATATATATATTTTTCTTTTCCCCTTTCCCTCATCACGGGGTGTTCTTTAGAAGTCTGGTGAGCTGAGACACTAAGCCACGTGGTCCTGGGCTTTGCTTTGTCGGGAAACTTTATTACTGCTTCCATTTCAGTACCTGCCACTGTTCTCTTTAGTTTTTTTTTTTTTTTTTTTTTAAATATATATATCTCCTTGGCTCAGGTAGGTCAGCTTTGTTGTTGTCATCATTGTGGTTTGGAGACAGGGTCTTGCTCTGTAGCCCAGGGGATCCTCCTGCCTCAGCCTCTCAAGTACTGGGATCACAGGGTGCGCCACCATTCCCAGCTCAAATACGATAATGTTTACAAATGGCTCGGTTTTATCTCTAGTCACCTCTCGGGTATTGGGTTTGGATTCTGTGGTCAGAGGTTTCGTCCCAGAGCGAGCGCAGCCCACCGCCGGCCTCCCCCGGCCGCAGAGGTGCCTTCTGTGCGACTTGAGCACGGAACAGCCGTCCCCGCCACTGTCACCTCCCCCGCTGAGCGGTGCCGTCCTTCCACCCCGTGGCCTCCAGGATGACTTGTGTCGTGACTCAGCTTACCCTCTCACAGAGGTCACCTGTCGGGGGCAGCTCCGTTAAGGGAATGACCTGTGGGTCGCTGGACGCTGCCGCCGCCCTGAGTCACTGCTGGGAGAACAGCTGCGGGGCGGGGCGGGGCCTGTGGAGGGGGTGCTGCTCCCCCCGCCCCTCCCGCACCGGGACAGACGCCCGCCCGAGGCCCCGGGTGGGCAGGCGTCGTGGCCCAGCTGTCCCGGGCCGCCTCTGAGCCAGCACCCTGGAGCCCAGTGTCTTATTTCCCCCCCACCCTGGCAGAAGCATCCTGCCACCTGTCGTTTTTATTTTAAAACCTTGGCCCGCCTGGCAGCGCCTGTGCCCTGAGCCGCCTGGGCACTCGGGGCGTGGAGGACCCCAGGGCTGGCCGAGGGCCTGGGCCCCGTGTGGGTGGGGGGGCAGCGGCCCAGGTCCAGAGAGCACCCCTAGCCTGGGCCTGGACCGAGCCCCGAGACGGAGGGTGGCTGTGGGCCTGATGTCGGGGGTCACAACTGTCACCCTCGTCCAAGGTTGGAGGGAAGGGGGTGGGGGCGCGGCTGATGCAGAGACCCAAATGCGGCCTCCCAGGGAACGACCCCCGAGGACGCCGGCCCGCCCCTGCTCGCCATCAGCCCCACTGCCGGGGTCCCCCATCCTCTCCATCCCGCCATCAGCCCCGCTGCCGGGGTCCCCCATCCTCTCCATCCCGCCATCAGCCCCGCTGCCGGGGTCCCCCATCCTCTCCATCCCGCCATCAGCCCCGCTGCCGGGGTCCCCCATCCTCTCCATCCCGCCATCAGCCCCGCTGCCGGGGTCCCCCATCCTCTCCATCCCGCCATCAGCCCCGCTGCCGGGGTCCCCCATCCTCTCCGTCCTGCCATCAGCCCCGCTGCCGGGGTCCCCACTTCCTCTCCGTTCCACCTTCAGAGCCCTCCCGCCTCTGTGCCTGCGCCCGGCATCCACACACCTCCCAGGGCCCCGCGGCCACGCTCTTCAGCCCCGCGGGCTGTCATCGTCTGGGGGTCTCTGTGATGGTTACTGGGGTGCCATCCACCACAGACATTTCCCGAGGTGCCCCCAGCGACCCCCGGCAGAGGGCGACACAGCCGCAGGGACAGTGGGTGGTCACCATGGGTGTGAGCTGTCTGTCACCCACCAACGGTCACCTGGCCTTGCTCTGTCCTCCTCCCCCGGACGGGCTCCCTCACGGCCGTGGGCCCCTTAGTCCCCCTGGTCTGTCCCCCTGCGGGATGTGCGGCTCAGACCCCAGCCGCTCCTCACTGAGAAGCCCGGGGCTGCAGCCCCGCTCTGGAAGGACAGGGACGGGGGTGGGGTGGGGTGGGGCCCGGACGGGGGCTCCCAGGGCAGCGCGAGGTGGCAGGGGGACTCCCGCGTTTTCGGAGGCCCCCACTTTTCCAAGACGAGCCCAGAGTCTGTATTCAATGCGAGGGTGTCCTAGCTGTAACCGTGACAATGCGCGATCCGCAGCGGCCCTGGGTTCACACGGCAGGGTCGGCCTCGGCTCTAGGCCAGGTCTGCTCGGCCCACGGGGCTGAGTCTGTGGCCCACGGCTCTCCCGGGATGCGCAGGTTTGGGAGCGGGGTGTCGTGTGAACCCAGGCTTTAGAAACTCAGTCGTGGCTTTCGGCCTCTCAGAGAAACCCTGAGCAGGGCGTGGTGCACACACCTGTCACCCCAGCACTCAGGAGGCTGAGGCAGGAGAATCACCATAAGGTTGAGGCCAGCCTGGGGTACATAAGCAGATTCTGTCTCAAAAAAAGTAAACAAATTAAAAAAAAAAAACAAAACTTAAAGAGCAGCCCCGGTGTGGAACTCGCCCATCTCGCAGACAGAGTGGCCATTGTCAGTCGTGTTGGACGAAGCCCCGCCCACTCCAGGCCAGCCCACCGCACCGGTCACACCTGCGGTTATTTGTGTCTTTAGAGAAACTTAGGGTGCAGTACCCGCCACACACTGCTGTGCTCCTCATGGGGAGCCGGGTGCACCTCGGGCCGGAGGCTCTCCCAGGTCCGTCTTTGGCAAGGTTCACGTCTGGGTCCCAGGGAGGTGAAATCAGAAAGGGGGTTCCAGGAGCCAGGACGCCCACTGGGGCTGTGACTTGGACAGGCCGTGCGCCTGGGCCAGGAGGCCCTGGGCAGCGGTGTCGGGGTGGAATCATCTTGGGCAGTCGGGCCGGGCCGGGACCCAGGGTGTGCAAAGCCACACCCCAGACGCTCAGGGAGCCGCATGGGGCTGTGCCGGCCGTGTGCCGGACGGGTAGACATGGGGCACCCTCGCCAGCAGTGGGGCGGCACGACGGCCGGGAGCACAGGAGGCCGACCCTGCACACCCCCTCGGCCCCCAGCGAGCCACGCACCGGCAGTGCCCACTCTGCCGGGAGTGCGTGCGTGTGTGTTCATCGTGTGTCCTTCTGATCTCCTGTCTCAAGGTCGCCAAAAAAGCCGCTTCCCCGCCTCGCCCTCCTCGCACACACCCTGCCGCCGGGCCTCTCCCCGGGCAGCCTCCGCCGTGGGTGGAAACCTGGTGGGCGAGGCTCAGTGCCCTCAGACAGCCCTGAGGCCCGGAGAAGATCGTTAGGGCCTGGGCCCCCGCTTTCTTTACCCGACGTCTCCGAGGGATTTGCTCCAAGACTGAGCAGGCGTGAAGACGACCCTGTGGTCTGGGAGCGAGTTTCCCCCGAGCGTGTGGCCGCTGCTGCTCACCTCGGCAAGGATCCGAGTCTGTTCTGCGGCAGAGGAAAGGCCCTGTGGACCCGAGCCTCTGATGTTATGGAGACCGGCTTTCCACTGGTGCTGCCTGACTCCGCCCACCGCATGCTGGGGGACGCTCCCTGTGTCCCTACAATACCGGGCCCTGCAGTTGTCCAGAGCAGGCTCTTTCACGCCCACTGGGTCCTGGGGTCGCCTGGGTCCCCAGTGGTCATCGCTCCGGCTTTGTCCTTGGATTCTTCCCTGCCCGCGTCCCGAGTTTGTGGATTCTCGTTGTGCACCGGCCCACTCAGGGTTGTTGTGCCTCCACAAGCGGACTCTCGTCGCCGTGAGACGCCTCTGTCTCTGTCTGTCTCTGTGTCCAGAGGTGTGCGTCACCTGCACGCAGGTGCCCTGGGCCGGGCGCGCCCTTCCCTACCTGGTCACGCGGAGCCGTGCCTGCAGCAGACAGTGTGCCGTCGAGTCTTACTTTAAAAAATTTAACCCGACGCCTCTGGAGCACTGCTCAGTTGACACGTCGCGCAGTCATCCGTGCGAGGGGGTTTTTGCTTATTACTGTGCTATTTTGTTTTTCCCATGTTTCCCATTCCCCACCTTCCTCTGGGGGAACAGGAGGCAGCACAGCAGCCGCTGCCTCCCCCTCTGCGCGTGGGTCTCAGCCCTGAGTCCCCCCAGCTGCCCGGTGCCTGTGACGCCGGCTGACCTGCTACTTTCTGGAGGCCTCCGTTCTTCCCGCGTCCTGTCCTGGGGCCTCTGAGCTGGGCGCCCCTGGGTTCCGTGGCAACAGACCCACTGTCCTCCCCGACAGTCCCAGGACGTCCTCGAGGGCGCCGAGGACCTAGGCGAGCCTGGCCGCCTGCTGTCCCCTCCACCTGGCTCCTCGCGGCCACGCAGAGGCTCCAGCTGGTTCCGAGTGAGCTAGAGATGAAGGGTGCAGCCTCCATGCCTCAGTGTCCCTGTTGGCATGACGGCAGCTGCAGCCGTGCTGTTGAGGATGGCACGACCGGTATGTGGCGCTGGGGACACCACCTGGCTTGCCCTGGGCCGTGCATGTGAGCGCTGTCACTCTTGCGTCCTGTCCTGGGCCCCTGTCCCCAGGGTCCCTGGCCCTGGCCATCTCCGTACGGCCCCTCCGCTCCATCCCTGCAGCGCCAGCCGAGCCTCTGTCCAGGAACACAGCGGAGGTCATGGGGCTCTGTGGCTTGCGGCCACCCAGTGCCACCAGAGCCTGGCGGTCGGGGCTGGGACGCAGACGCCCCACTCCCCTTCTCGGGCCGTGGGACAACCAGACACCAGGCTCTGACCTGTGCATTAGGTCCCTGCGGCATCTTCCACGATGGGCCGCTAGCTAGTTAGGGCAGTTGGGTGTGAGAATTCAAAGGTAGCTGGGCGCACCGCTGGAATCCCAGTACCCTGGGAGGCCGAGGCAGGAGGACTGGGAGCTCCAGCTCGGCCTGAGCAGTTTGGTGAAGCCCGGACTCCGGGTGGCTGGGCACACGCATTTCTTTGGGTGACACGGACGGGTTAAACCAGCGCTGCGGAGGAGCAGAGTGCTGCACCGGGGAGCACTGTCGCCCCTGACTGGGCTGCAGAGGCGGGAAGGCCCCGCTGGGCAGAAGCTGAGCCCCTTCGGTGGGTGCAGTGATGACGTCAGCAGGTCACAGGGGGCGTCTGGCCGGGAACGGGGAAGGCAAACGGCCGTGCCCCGCCCCGCCGGTCCGCAGAGCAGGCGAGCCCCCTGCCGGCCACCCACGCCCACTGCAGGTGCAGAGCCCAGGCGTTGTTGGCAGCTGGGGTGGGGGTGGGGGCCTGAGGGGCAGGAGGTGGCCTTTCATCCCTGGACTGTAGGAGTGGCTCCTGTGACCCCTCAGGAGGCCACCTTACCCCTGCCGCTGAGCCGCATCCCCGGCCCTCTTCATTTTCATTTTGAGATAGGGCCTCACTAAGCCTCTAAGTTGCCCAGGCTGAGTTGGAATTTGTGATCCTCCTGCCTCAGCCTCCCAGAGTGCTGGGATTGCAAGTGTGCACCACCAGCTTCCAGAGAGGACACTAAGGAGCCTTGGGATCCAGAGCCACCTTCCAGGCTGCGGTCTCTGCCTGCTGTTTGGGGACCAGGCCAGGCCAGTTCCTGTCCCCTCCCTGAGTGTACGGCCACCTGCCACAGGAGAGGAAGGCAGCGGGGTCCGCCCCACCCAGGTCCCTCAGCTGCCCAGCCCCGTGCACACACACGTGTACACACCTCCCACCATTGCACGTGACTAAAATGTTGAACTTTATATGTGTGTTCACTACAGTTTAAAAGGATGGATGCATGTGTGGTGACACAGGATTGTAATCTCAGCTCTCTGGGAGGCTGAGGCAGGAAGATAGAAAGTTTGACCCAGTTGGGGCAATTTACTGACTTTGTGGAACCCTGTCTCAAAATAGAAAGGGTTGGGGTGTAGCTCAGAATGAAGGCCCTGAGTTCAATCTCTAGTATGGAAATTTTAAAAAGAATTAAAACCACCAGACTTGGTAGTGTATGCCTGGAATCCCAGCACTTGAGAGGCTGAGGCAGGAAGATTACCCTGAATTCAAGGTGATCCTGAGCTACATAATGAGCTCAAGCCCATAAGCTACTTATGTGAGACTTGGTCTCAAAAAACAGCAGCAAAAAATCAGCGTTCTGCAAAGCGTCATGAAGTACCCACTGCACACACCACGCCCTCCAAGGCAGCAGCCGCCGGTCCGCCTTCCCCTCCTGCGCCCCTCCTGCCGGTGGGGTCCCAACCTCACTGCTTCTCTTTCTGTGCCGCGGGCTGGGGTCGGGCCCGGGGGCACTGCAGTCAGGCGTGCGGGTCCCATCCCCCACTCCCCGTGGAAACCTAAACAAGGCCGTGTGGCTGGAAGTGGGGCCCTTGTATATGTTGGGGGGCCAGAGAGAAGAGGCCAGGGAATCCGCCAGCGACCTGACCTTGGGCCCCACCTCCTGGTCCCAGCTGGGAGAAGTCAGTTCTGTTCCCCGGGGTCCATGGCCTGCCGGGAACCGTCACCTGGGCACCGTCACCAGGTGCTGGGGCGGGTTGAGGATGACACAGGGCTGCTGGTGCCCCGAGGAGAGGGCTCCCCTGGAACACAGCCAGGGCGGCCCCGGATGGCAGTGGGGCGAGGTCCACACAGGCGATGCGCCCTGTTAGGAAGTCACATGCCAGGCATGGTGGCGCACACCATCATCCCGAGCTTTAGGAGGCTGCGGCAGAAGGGTTGCAAATTCTAATTCAGCCTGAAAAATCTGGGGATACTGCAAAATTCCATAAGGGCTGGAGATGTAGCTCAGGGCAAAGGCTCTGCGTTCCATCCTCAGTGCCATGGATGCGCGTGCACACATCCACGCATGATCACACACGTGCACGCACACACACACTCACGCATGTGCCGTGGCCAGTGGGAAAGCGAGCACCCTGCTGCGGTTTTGAATTGGAAGCCAAGTCAGCCGCAGGCAGGAGCCGCTGTCTCCTCCCTGGGTGGAAGCTGCCCTGCTGGGCCCCACCGTGGGCCGGCAGCCGTGGTCTGGCTCTGGTTTGGGGTTGGGCTTTGCTGTCTGTGGTCTGCCGCTGCCTCCTGCACCTGAGCAAGCCCCGACTCGGGCACCACAGCCACAGTGGATGACGCACAGGGCCCTGAAGTTGGGGGGTGCAGGGGGAGGTGCACCGACTCCCTAGAAGTCTGAGTGCCCACGAGGCCCACTGCAGTGTTCACCGGTCCTGGGCATCTGGAGGGCGGATCTGGGCCCGCAGACGCCAGCGGGGAGCAGTAGGTGAGGTGCGCAGCTTACCAGACAGAACTGTGCAACCCCAGCGGGGCCTGGAGACGCACACACTCGGAGGCTGAGGCGGGAGGGGCAACGTGAGTTCGCGGCCAGCACGAACTACACACTGAAACCTTGCATGGAAAGCACTGCTACAAGCCCAGCTGAATTTCCACTTTCCCGCTGCAGGTCAGTGCCAGATCAAACCACCCAGGAGCAGAATCCAGGATGCGGTATATCCTGCAGTTACAGCTGGTGACCCGTAGGGGGCGATCATTGGTGACAAATCAAAACCTCAAATTTGGACTCAGGTCCACAGAAATATTTAGCTAACTTCTGCGAATCTTCCAGGACTTCAACACTTTTCCCTTATGCATTTTTTTTTTGTCTTAGCGCTGACTTACCTTAGCGTTTACACATCAGCTTGAAAGGAATAGATGTGTTTTTAAGCCAATTTTTAAGTTTTGGGGGGGCGTGTGTGTGAGTTCACAAGTCACGAGTGTGCGGCTGGATGAAGTTCACACGGGCGGCCTGTCCGCGCATGCTGGGGCACAAACGGCACCTCGGTGTGCGGGGAGCAAGGCGGGTGTCTCAAGGGAACTCGTGGGGAGGCGACTTTCGCTGGTTTCCAAATGTGCGCGTTCACCGTGTGTCTCGCTCCGCCGCGAGCTCGGGGCAGGGTCACCGGCCGCAGGACGGCCCGCGCGGCACCGCGGGTTACACGGCGGGCCGGTTCTGTAACGCCACGCGTTCACCAACACTGATAGCGCGGATGTAACCCCACGGCAAGCTACAGACAGCTCGTTCCGGTCCTCGTCACAGTCCGAGAGGTTCGCATCTGTAACCCCACGGGAGAGTTACTGGGATCCTAGCGGGTTGACCCCAATCTGCTTCCGGTGCGACTCGCGGCGAGAATAAAGACACCGAGACAGATCTGTCCTTGCGGGGAGCCTAGGGGGTCCTGAGTCCAGCCAAGAGGGTGCTTCTCCGGAGCAAAGGCCTTGAGCGACGCAGGGCCGAACCCGGGTTTTATCAATCCTCAAAGAGGGGAGCGGCTCGGGACGCGCGGCCGTGAGAGTGACGGGAAGCAGGTGAGCGCCGCGGGCTGCGCTGGGGCCTCTGCGGTGCCAGGGAGAGGGCTGTGCGGGGGTCAGCTTCGGAACAATTCCAGCAGCAGCTAGCGTTCCGGGGCCGCTGCTTCGGCTCTGCCGTGTAAACTTTTCCGCCCGGGGAAGTCCCAGACTCTCGTCTGGAGGCTCCATCCCAGCCGACAGCGTGGAGCCGGGCTCTCCCTCCCTTCCCGCGCACACACGTTTTTTGGCGCTGCGGGGGGCAGAGTAACACAGACCTGCTGCCTTGGTTCAAAGACTACACGTTGGCACCTCCTGCAGGCCGATTTGCTTGCTTAAAGCCAATCGAAGAGCTGAGGCAAAGTCCTAGCCAGCTCTGCACACACAGGACACGGAAGCAGGGCCAGTTTGGCCAAGATGGGCACAATTGCTTTGCTTTCAAGGCGCATCATCCGGGGGCTCCCCCACCACATGCCATCCTCACCATGTGGCACAGACTTCCTCCAAGGCTTCCCAGCCAGGGGACCCGCAGCCGGAGACCAGGAGAAGAAAACGAAAGCACAAAAACTGAGAACTACAAAGCACCAGAACGAGTGTTTCCGGTGGCAATCTAGTGTATATTTTAAGACCGTTTTGAACTGAGGAGGTCTGGGGTTTTTTGTTTATTTTTGTTTTTTGAGGCAGAGTCTCTCTATGCAGGGCAGGCTGGCCTCGAACTCACCTCGGCCCTCCTGCCTCAGCCTCCCGAGTGCAGAGATTACAGGTTGCAGCACCACACCTGGCTTTTTTGTTTGCTTTGACTGGGACAGGGTCTACCTACGCACTGCAGGCTGGCCTGGGCCACACCACGCGGGGGCACAGGGCTACGCCGCCACGCCCGGCCTGGCGTGCGGGTCCTGACTGGTGCCAGGGCCGTGGCTGAAACTCTCCGGCCTCCTCTGGAGCACTCAGCCGGGTGCCTCCCCTGCGCGCGAGCGATCCCCGCTCCTCCCGGCAGCCGCGTGGGGCGGCAGCATCCACACCGAGGCGGAACCCACGCTCCCCGCACCCCTGGGCCTGGAGGAGCCTGCGCGACGCCAGCAGACGACACCCGGCCAGCGGACCGCTGGACAGGAAAGGGGCGGTCTCCCCGTGGGTCGGGGCGCTGCCCTCTGCCTCCTCGAGGGCGCGTGCGTGCGGGGCGCGGTGTGGGGCCGCCTGCCCTGGACCCCAGGGGTCGGGCTGCGCCCGCTGTTCGGGCAGAGACAGCAGTGCCGCCGTCCCGCGTCAGCGCTGTCCCTCGGCGTCCTCCCGTCCCCGGCGGCCCCAGGGTGGGATCCAGGGAAGGCCCGCCCGGCCCGCCCCACCCCGCCCTTAGAAGCCGCCCGGACGGACGGATGGCGGCTTCGCCCTGTCTTGTGCTCAGATGCCCGCAGAGCCCCACATCCCTGCGCCGGGGCACTCAGGCTGATGGGTCTGCGCAGGCGCCGCCGCCCCTTCCAGAACCTTCTGTCCTCCCCACGGAGCCGCCGGTCGCGTCCCGGGGGTCGCCCGGGGAGGTGCGGGGGGCGGGGAGGGCGAGGGCCCGGGAGGCGCAGAGCACGGCGCCGGGACGCGGGGGGCGAGGATGGCGAGCGGAAGGCGACCCAGGAAGCCGGGTGCGGGGCTTGGGCCTGTGACCGCAGCTCTCAGGAGGCCGAGGCAGGAGGACCGCTGCCAGGGCTACAAAGTGAGCTTGAGGCGCTGTCTCCGGGAGTGGCCTGGAGGACGCGCGGACGGGGAGACTTTAAATCAGCCCGGTGTTCGAGGGCGGCGGACCGAGCCCAGCGCCGGCGACGAGGGCAGGGCAGACACCGGGGGCGCGGCTTGGAGAAGCGGCGAGGGGCGGGCAGCGGCGCCCGGTCGGTCGGGAGCGGAGGCGGCAGCGGAGCCAGAGGAGCTGTGTCCGCGAGGTCACCCCGCGCCGGCGCTCGCCTCTCCGCGTCCTGGCCCGGGGCCGGGCGGCTGCTGACCTCGCTGCTGCCCCCGCTCCTCCTGGACCCGCCGTGCTTGCTCTCCTCCTGGCGCCGGCTTGACTGAGCGGCGCTCGCCCTCCAGGCGGACGGGGCGCAAAGCTGCGCTCTCGCCGGCGCCCTGGAGGCGAAGGGGGAGGATCACTGCCATGGCCTGGTCCTCACAGTGACTTCAAGGCCGGACTTCGTCTCAAAGGAGAACAAGAAAAATAAACGCACATTTAAAAAAATGCAGCTGGTGCTTGAACTAGCACATGAAGCCCTGTTCCTTAAGGGACACCTGAGTCT
>RJWM01047554.1:0-11869 GCA_004363535.1 Dasyprocta punctata | reverse complement strand
ACGTGTTCCCATCAAATGGGGAGTTTGTCTCCCCTCTGCAACCATCTGTGTCAGGCTTAGGACCTGTTTTGATAGTGACTTTGTATAAATTCAGAAACTGAACCTTAGATCTTCAAATTCTTTCTTCACATCGTTTAACATTCTTTAAGAACTGAGATGCCAATTTACGTAGCCTGAGATGACCACAAAGAAGTTTGCCCCAAGAAAAAAAGGAGACTTTGAGGAGCATGATATTGATAGGAACAAAGCTTTTGGGAGTCTTTCTATGCAAGCTCATGCCAGGGAATTACACCTGAAAGATTAACCCAAGCTAACATTGCACGAAGCAGAAACATTATTTGGCCAAGCCCTAGTCTAAATCCTGATCCAAACAGTCATGAATAAATGCAGTATTAGAGTTTTAAACGACTAGATTGGAGTGCATTTGATTGTTTAGAGAGGCCTGCCTTTGTACCCTTGTTATATATAGATAGCACCAGGGAGCAACCCACAGAAAGCATAACAAAAGCATGAATAACCGGAATCAGTGTACAAATACTACAAATGTCAATCCCTCACACATAGCATCTCAGCTGATATAGAAAATGGTGTGTCTTACAATATAGAAGATGGTGTCTTCTTGAGTAACAAAAACTTTAAATATGGGTCATCGTTTAGTGGTTACATACCTATACAGTCCTATAAAGAGGAGAAGAGCCTATTACAGAGGATGGAATGGGAGTAAGAAAATTTTTATTGCTGACTGGAGAAAACAACTTGTTTCACTAATTGGAATATTGGTGATCACTGTGACCAATGGTACCCTGAAGATTCTAGTATATTTCTAATAAACTTGCAGATCTGATTAAGAAAATTTTCAGACAGAATATTGAAAATGTGCACTGACTTTATTTGATTACACATTATTCGGTCAGTTAAGAAAAAGCAACAAGAAAAGGTGTGGTTTCATATTCAAATGCAGTCTAGAGATATTATTTCTAACCCAGGATATGCCACATTAGAAATAAATTTGCTTCTCCTTCCCACCTTCTCCAGCTGTCACCATATCCTTAGTGGATATAGGAAATGGATTCAGTGTTAAGATCAAATCCAAGGTGATGCCTGCAAAATGTGGTTTCAAGGTTAAGATTAAGTCAAAGATATTCTCGGGAGACTCCCTCTTTAAGACCTTAAAAATCCCAAAATGTATTACCTTGATCTCTCAACTCAACAAAGACTCCTAATTGTCTGAAGTGATTTGTCCTGTGTTACCCTGAATCATAACCCAAAGAAGAAAGGGACATGTCTTGAAGGTGTCTGTGGGTTTGAGTAAATTATATCTAATTTTATCTAATGAGTAAATTATAAATTTGATATATAGGAAAAACAATTTTTGTAAGAATTATATGTATTTGGACTGAAAGGGATAGAGATTTCAAAATGGAAAAAAAAAAAGGGTGTATAACTCCACAAATTTCTACATGCAGGAAGCAAGATGAGAAAGCCATTCGGCCGCAAACATGGGTAATGTCTTTTGGACCATAAAGCAGAAACTAGAGAAAGTTCCCACAAAAGCCTCTACCTGGAGGCAGAGCTAGAACATAATTGCTGTATGTTCTTTGTTCCCAGAGCGGCTGATTATGCTGATACATTCTCAGTAGATTTGAAATTTGTTGTGGAAAATGAATATTTTAAACTGGTTTTTCCCTTTTTGAATAACTCTTTTGCACTTATTCAGTCTTTTCATTTTTATTATATGCAAGGCTTGAGTGGACAAAAATACTTCTTTGTTCTATAATCATGTATCTTTCTAAAGTTGAAATGCTGCACTCAAAGAAATACACCTAAAGAAACCTCTTTCACCTGGACCCAGTTTAGATAAAGAAATATTGGTCCTCAGTGCTGGTCTGAACTTATAATGCAATGGGATTTTGGGGGTGAATGGGTAGATGTATTTCATATACAGGAGGGAATGTTTGTGTACAGAGAACATGGTGTGCTTCCAGAAATTGATTCCAGAAATGCTTATGATTCCACATAATATTTGCAGTGTGATTTTTCCTTGGCTCATTGATTATGGAGTCTATTTTTCTGCTGGAATCTGACTTGACCTTGGTACCTGCTTTGATTAATGCAATGCAATAACAGTGTCTTTATGAGACTTACTGGTGTGAGCTATAAAAATGACATTTGCCCTCGCCATTTGGAAGACAGCGACCCTGCTAAAATGACCTACCATTCAGAGAACACCAAGCCATGGAGAAAACCAAAGTTAGCTGGTCAAGAGAGGAAAGACATGTGAGGGGCTTTGAGGAGCCAGAAATACATATGAAGAAAGCCTTTCTGACCTTCTAGCCTAGCCCAGCCGCCAAATGTAACTGATCGAATGACCCTTATACAGGACAAGATTCTCATTACCTCAAATACAGACCTGCACATATATGAGCTAATAAAATGACTGTTCTTTGAAGACACTAACTTTTAGAGGAGTTTGTTATGCATCAATAGATAAACAGAGCCAAACTCCCCATTCAAACTCCCCATTCTTTTCTTGTTTCTCCTGTATGAATTAGCTAGTACATTTCTGGCTGTACATTTCTTGGGCAAATACAGATACTGCAATTAGCGGAACACTGAATTGTATAGCCTATAAGACAGCCAATTTGTTGCTCTCTTCTATTTCTACTTACTGTAATTATCAACTACAGGGAGGTTTCCAGGGAAAACAAAGAACCAAACCAAACAAATTAGATCTTCTTCATATGGAGTAGTTTTTACCCTATGGGTAATTTCTTTGTCTTCTTGAAATGCGTCTTAACCCTGGTTCAGTTGTTTTTACTCTTTCCATTCTCAGACCTTGACTCAAATTTTTCTTAATTTAATAATTTTGCAATCAGTCATTGTTTTGATGGTGGGTTGGATGAGTCACTTTGAGTATCTAATCTACATCCTGGCATAGGAATCTCATTCATTTACATTCTAATCACATTCATGCATTTGTTTCTTTTGTATGTTGACAAAATGACTTTCAAGCATAAAGCATTATCACAGGTCTTAAACATATTCTATTAAGAGCTTATAATACAGTGAAAGCAGCAAACATTTGAGTAGGTAAATCCAGCATGAATCCAGGTGAAATGAGAGCTGGGAGAGAGTTGTGTTTAATGCTGGATTTGGTCACAGAATATGACTCTTATGTATCATATGCCAGTGTGAAGATTATATTTCTATACAGAGGAACAAGCCTGGGAGCACCCAGCACTCAGTGTTCAGCTCAGTGTCCTTGGTGGGCACACAAAATGTATCTGTTCATCAAAGTATTTAGTGAAAAGTCTTGGATCTTAAGGTATGAGTTTGATGTCAATACGAAGGCATTGACTTTCATATGTCGGGAAAAGCAGGAGTCCAGATTTGGAAGAGTAACAGTGTTAGCTGAAAATCTTCTAGCTTTCCTAGAGAACTAAGCTGTTGATGAAGCAAAGAGACTTATCTGGCTCCCAAATTATGTAGAGTTGGATGGTGGGATACATGCAGTATATGAAGACATGTACATCAAAATACTTCTTTTTGGTCAATACTGGGAAGTCCATGAAGTGTCTTAAGCACAATAATAGTTAATATAAGGAAGAAAGTAAAGATGACACAACACTGACTTGACAATTGGTAGGATGCAGGAGATGAGGAATAAGACCAAGATCATTTCTAAAAATTTTTTTTAGCATGGGTAACTGATATTTAGCTACTTCCAATGCAATCAAGTAAATAACCTGTTAAGCATTAAAAGGAAAACTGAATCATAGCTTTCCAATTGAGACTGTTTATGTATGATTTAATTAATATGGAAATTGTTGTAAAGGATCTTTCTATGGGTCAGAGGCTCAGAACTTTCCTGAATAGCTGTGAGCGCATAGCCTAGATCGTGAAACTCAGCTGGCAGTCCGATTCACTAAACAGCATCCTAAAAACAGATACTGAAGTAGTAATATGAAATCTCAGAAATGGCTATAATGGAGATCAAAAAATACATTATCTTGAAACTTAAAATTTTTTCTGATATAAATAGATTTATTTGACAACAGGTAGCAATTAATAGCACTTAATGTGTTCTGAAAGAGCTCATTTCTAGTGAAAATGCAGTAAAACTCTTCTAGCATCAATTCTAAGAAAGTAAGAAAAAAGATTAGGTGCTATTTCAAATAAAAGCTAATTTATTAAATTTTATGGACAATTTTGAAAACTATTCTAAAGAGTACCTGAATCATCTGACTAGGATTCTCATTGGATTCACAATTCTAATGAGATATCCAGCCTGTTTGCTACTGTTGGTCTTTTATTCCACATATTCATTCCATCACTCAAAAATCTCCTGAATGGTTGACTGGATCTCCCAATTTTCCTTCTCTAGAACTCTCAGCTATGGTTCTTTTTTCCTTTAGCAACAGGTTTTACCTACCTACAAATACTCCTTTTCAATAAGAGATAGACTTTTAATTCAAAATTAAGAAGAAATGAAAGATAAATGGACCAATGATTTTCCTTGAGAGCTTCGATGTTAGATAAAATCAACCTTCCCAAAAGTTGGAAAAAAAATTCTTCCATTTCTGTCATTACTGTGTCCTCTCATGAAACTAACTTACATTAAGGCAGCATTGGCTGTTATTTTTTCTTGATGTTTGCATTTGCAAAGTTTTTGGAATACATGAAATGTTGAAATTTCAGTTTTTGGAGGGTTAAGAAGCACACACTGATGCCAGCTGAAATATTGTTAGCTTGAAGTGAGTATCCAGTGAAAAGAATTTCATGAATAGGGCACAAATTTGGGCAAGGAGTCTTCCATGATTTTGAATTCACATCACACCAGGGACCATTGATTTTTCTGATTTAAAAAGCTATCATGTGGCTGTCTAGTCACATTTCCTTGTATTTCTTTTATCTCAGGCCCAATCAACTAAAATTTAACTGTGAACCATGGACAAATAGAGTTACTCATTATGGAGAGAAATCAAACAGGAAAATTCTTTATCAAAATCAGTGGGATATGTGACTCAAAATAAACCTTTTCTCTTTATAGAAGAGGCAGTGAAATTATTACCACTGCTCTTTTCTAATGGATGCCTTGATACTGGCAAATAGAGGCAGTTGACTGTATAATCTGGAAATAAAGGAAAAACTATTAGATGTAGGCACAGGAGAAATAAGCACACAGTACAGAATAATAACATTAATTTACCCTGAGGGAAAAGAAATGGCAAGACTTATCATTGTACTATTAAAACAAATCTTCCAAACATCTAACACGGACAATTTTAATATTAAGAAATCTCATTAGCAGTTTATCATAAGAGTATATGGACACAAATGAGATTAGAAATAATATTTCCAAATGATACCTTAGCTCTGCATCTGCATGGACTTGGAAATCTTGATTAAGTTAACATGACCTATTGTAATTAAAACTCAGCCAAGATAGAGTACTTAAGACGATTTATGGTATTGGACTTCTGGAAGAGGTGCATGACCTGGTGAATCATTACCCTAGTGTCTGTTACAATTCCAAGGCTCTCATTACAATTCTAGTGATAAAAGCACCTAATGAAACAGTTCTGAGGAAGAAGCATGTTTATCAAACTTTGCTAATTGTATTATCCTTTCACCATCTAATAGCTCTACTGGAGAGACCTTATGGGAAGACTGTGCACTGTCAAGCAAGATTCCAATTACTCTCTACTGGAAAGAAGTGTTTCTTCCCTTAAAAATTAACACTGAGAAAAAGTTTATTCTCTTCTTTCAATCCAGATAAAACTTGAACCTCACACTGTACAACAATGTAAAGGTATCTATACCATTTTTCTCATTTATGCCTCCTTTGACCACAATCATCTGATTGTGCCACTAGTTCTAATTTGCAGATAAAATAAAAGCTACATTGACTAATACATTTGGCAAGGTACATTACAGTACATGTACAGTGCATTATTTTAGTGAGTCTCCTAAATTTCTTACCTACTTTTTTGTTTCTCCTTTACTCTTATTTGCAGATTCAGAAAAAAAGTGACTAGAATAGAAAATAGGATCCTTTAAAATGTAGTTTATTTTAAAATCAGGTTTATTCAGATATTCTTCACATGAAATGAAATTTACCTTTTTGGTGGACATCCATGAGATTTTTACAGACATAACAGAGTATGTGTAGCCATGAATACTATCCAATTGTAGCATTCTAAATGGGATATTTGTTTCTAAAAATTCTCAGAAAAAAGACAAGTTAAAGAATGATTGACACAGAGAAAAAAGGAGGCCCTCCTTTTACCTTGTCCTATTTGGCATATAGAAGGTAAAGTTCAAAGTGAAAACTTAAAGTCAACAGCCAAGTTTATTGAGTGACCCAAAAATGTAGAAATAGGTCCATCTCCCAAATCTGCTTCTCATATGGTTAGGAGTGGGAAGGTTTAGGTACAGGGAAAGCAAAAGAAACAGAAAGGTGGATAAGCCAATAAAGAGGAGAAATATGCTTGTCTTCTCTTAGAATAGGCAGATTTTCTAGGAATTTGGCTCCACTTGTTTCTCTCCTTCTATCCCTTATTCTGCATTGTCATGGCAACTGTCAGTTCTGGTATGGGAGAAAGATTTGGCATGTACATGGGATTTGGGGTCTACGAGAGGTCATTAGACTGATTATCTTAGATCCAGCTGTTTCAACTGGTCTGGTCATGGAAGACGCTAAGCTCATATACATCCTCTTCCTAATGATAAGCAAACATAGAAGACGGTAACAATTCACCCAGACTGAATAATTACTATACTGAAAACCAGAGTGAGTTGATTAGAGTGAGCATAGATACATATGAACTGAAAGCAGGTAGGAGGAGAAACACTTTATCTTCTCTTACCATTTCCTCTCTCATGCCCAGGAACTCTAATCACCCTTCTTGTTTCTTTTTAGTCTCTCCCATATTTTACTTTTTAGGAGTCTTGTATGGTAGAAAACTACCTTATGCCACCTGGGGTTATGCTAATTTGCTTAATCCAATTAAGATAGAACAGTAATTATCAAACATAAGTAATTTTCAGATTGTTCTGTGAAACTTTTAAAAATATATGGGAGTAGATCCAATTCCAAACCACCATAATTCAATAATTCTTAGGCGAGAACTCTTTTAAAAGGTTAAAAACCACTGTAAGAGTACTTCCAGTTGCAAAGTATGCCATGAAGCAATTACATGGAGAACTCTATTGCTGATAAAGTGATAAGCGGTGTCCCTATGCAAATGCAACTCTGTCCTGGGCCGCCTCTGGCTCTTCATCCCCCATAGAGAAAGATGGGAGGAATAGCTGACAGCAGACTCACGAAGGCTGCCAATTACTTACTGTGGTCATTGACGCTTCTCTGCAATGCTTTCTTTTCCACTACAGTACTCCCCCACACTCTTCAGTCTTCTCTATCCTTGCATGTACATCCTTAAACAGAAAAAAGCTGGTAGTCATTGATATTCAGGATGTAGCTTATTCATTATAGTATCATTTTCTAGTCACTTAACTCCCAAAAAGTCAGCTTTGATTAAAACAGGGATCAAAAAAAGCAGCTTGCTAACTAAAGCACATTTTATTGATGAAGTTTTTTCTAATTAATATTTTCAAGCATTTATGTATCTCCGAATATATTTGTAATGGCTAAATTGAATAGTTAGCATATCTGTTACCTTGCAGTATGGTTTGACTATAGTTTGACCCCCAAAGGCTTATGTGCTAGAAGTTTTATTCCCAATTCATTGGCATTGAGAAATGATAGGACCTTGTAGAACTGAGACCTAGTAAGAGATGATTAAATCATAGGGTCCTCGAATGAATGCATTAATGAATTTCTTAAGAGACTGGGAGAGTTCACTTGGGAGTTCATTAGGTCTGGCAGGATTGAATTAATTAGTGTAACAGAGGCTTGTAAAAAAGCAGGCCACCTTTCCTCGCTATCATTCATGTGCATCTTCTACTATGCCCTCACTAGAAGACTAGCAGATATCAGCTTCACACTCCTGAACTGCTAAAGTATGATCCGAAATAGACATTTTTCCTGTAAATTACTCAGTCTCAGGTGTTTTGCTAGAGCAACAGAAAGTAGGGCAATACAAAATATACTAAGACTCCTCACAAAAGTTTCTCTCTCTCTGTCCCTCTGTCTCTCTGTCTCTCTGTCTCTCTCTGTTTCTTTTCCTTTCTGTGTTGATAGAGACTACACTCAGGTCTCATACATGCCAAGTGTGCAATCTACCACTAACTTATATCCCCAGCCTCTGATAATATAATTCTTCCAATTTTTTCAAGAATGAAATATACTGTCGTTGACTATAGTCACCATGTCAAACAATAGATCTCTTGATCTTATCTATTCTATTGAAATTTTGTACTCTTTGATCAAAATATTGGGAAAGAATGTTCTAAAATTATTTGAAGTGTCAATATTTAAAAATAGAGATATTTTACATAAAATACATGAACTTATTCCTTTGGTGAAATGTCTACAATTTAAATTAAGTGCAACTAAGGTGATGCTATGTATCTACACATATTTCAATTCTAGTAGTGAGCGGCCAAAGTTAGGTATTTTCAGAAAAGGTCACACATGTGAGACTAGATTTTATTGATGAAACTTTGATCTTGTTACTTAGGTGAATATTAAGATTGGGTATTGGTAGTGGAAATAGAAGTATGAAGCAGGATGTACGCATTAGCTGATCATTCATGTTTTGAATCCTACAGGGATGGTTAAGAGTCATCTGTGAATCTGCCTGCTGTGCCTGCTGCAGTGGTACCCTGAGCTGATCTCTCATCTTTTCTGAGGATGTCCATTGGATTAGGAGAGTTGGAGCAGTATGATGCCCAGGAGGTAGCACAGAACTTACTTTCAGGAATATGGCAGATTCTTCCTGAAGTAAACTTTTCAGAAGTGTTTAGTTGGTCAGAACACCTAAACTGCCAGAATAAGGCTGATACAGAGCTTACGGTATTTAGTGTTTTCTTTTTAAAAGTCTCTATGTATAGCAGACTGTGTTTTCCTTATAACCTGGTTGGGAATTTGTGGCTGAGAAGATAACTATTGTCACCCCAGTCTTCCCGTGGCAGCTACTGCTCTCTAGAAGGACCTAACAGAGGAGAAAGTCCAAGCTGGATTGGACCCATACACTGGCTACATTCCTCCTAAAGCGTAAGAAATTGTTACAACACAAGATCCCTCTTATTCGAAAGGAAACAATCACAGCACTGAGGAGCAGCGGCATCCTGCGTGGGGACGGGTGTCCTCAGTCCCACAGTGCGCACCACGCCACGCGCTGTTGCCTTACTCCCGGCCTGCGGCCCTCAGTTACGTTTTCTTACTGACCCTGTGGACATTGGCATCTATCATCCCTGCATTGAAGGAATTTCAGATCCTGTCACACAGGGATGGGAGCAGCTTTGTCACCTAAGGAAACTTCTCCTGGCGTGCAGTCATGTCTGTCAACAGCCCCAGAGGGAAACCCCATTTGTTCATTTTGGTTCTTAGAGGAAATAATTAGACAAGCACTTTGTACCATATCGTTGTCTGTATTCCCTTATTTTCTCTACTCTTTATCTTACTCTTTTCTATTGTTCTTCCTACGGTAACACAAAGCTGGGAATCCAAAGATTCCTCCCGTTTCCATAGTTAATGCCAACTGAGGAAAGCCAGCCATAGCCCAGTGACCCATGGCTTTAAGCATTCCAGCAATTAGGACAACACAGCTCAGAATAATTAGTGCTTTTAAAACCCTATGTGAAGTAAACAGAGGGAGCTGCATCAAATAAAAGAATAGGACCCCAGGGGAAAAACTCTGTGTGTGTCTAACAATTACGGCAAATATCGAACATATGCAAATAGTTGTGATCAGGGTTATACACAGTATCCTCAGCACTTAGACTAGTCACTGCCACTAGTGTGGTGAATTTTGAAAATATATATGAGTAACAATGTGTATTTATACAAGTGTATGTATGTGTGTGACAGTCAAAATGAGATCATTTAGGTAGATAACTGTACTAACCTCTGGAATTACCATATAGTTTGCATTGCTTGAGTGAAACGGATTAAAACTATGGAATAAAAAGTGTTCTAGTATCTGTGTACATTTCTTTATAATGATTCAATTGCTTAAAATGTGCACAGTAGCAATATTGAATAGGGCATTGACTTTATTTTATTTGCAAGCATAAGTTTTAGGTTCTGAAATAAAAGCTGCAAGTCTTTGCAGAGAATTGCCCTCACGTGTCTCTGCATGCTCAGGAACAGGTGTTCTGAGTGGAGCTCATAAGTAAAGCTCTTCTTCCCTTCCCCAAATGAAACAAAAACATTTGGTTGTGTAATCTTCACTTCTTATCATATTTTTATCAAATAAAATTTGAATATGAGGCGGTACTCATTTAGTGAATATTTGAACTCCTTCAGTGAAAAAATACTAACTGGTACAAAATGCCATCCTTTCTTAGCACTGCTGACGATTAGTGTTTTACTGAATTTCCATCCACTCTACTTGATTGACATACATGTCCTAAATCCAGTCCAGAGGAATCTAAAATTGTGATTTGTAAATTTTTTTATTCATCAACTATTATGCAGACATTTTGAAGGATTAGGGAAAACAGCATTGATTTTGTCAAGTCTGCCAGATAAAGATGTGAAGCGTAGAGAGAAGTCAGAAGGAAAAACTCTGAGAATAAAAGGGAAGACACTGGATGATTACATGAAGATCCCAGAGATGCAGAAGTGAGAACCTCACACCTCCCTCTTATGCCATTAATTTAATACAAGATCCCCTGCTGTGTCCATCTGCATTCTGGTGAAACTTGGTTTTATTCTGTTTCCATAAGACATTGGGAGGATCTTCCAGTCTTTCCAAGTTATCATAATAAGAAATGTCTATACAATAAAAAATAGCAAATAATGCTGCATCAGTTAAATTTAATTATAAAAACTGCATAATCAATTACTTTCTTTAAAAATGATATTACAATTATTTATAAGAATGAGCGTAAATGTGCAGATGGAGAAAATAAAACATTTAATTCATTAAAGTGGTAGTATTTCCATTTGATTTTGTTTTTGACTGACTTGATTGTTCCATAAGAAGTAAAGAATTACTGAAGACCATTTAAAAGTTTATTTTGGCAGATTGATGCTTGCTGTATGTTCCTTCAAAAGCCCTGAAGTAAAATAATTACATGAAATTCAACCTTCTAGCTATGAAACTCCTATTTTTGTAGTTGATAAGTAAATGGGTAGGCTACTCTTGGGCATTATTGAGATTTAATGTTTACATCCAAGCATGTTTTCCAATGTCTATGTTCTCTAGTGAATTTATACAGGAGTCAAGGGAATGCATTTTCAAACCTTGTTCTTCCCAGATTGTATTTTTTTTTATTTAAGAGAAAATAGATACAGAAGCTAGAAATAAAAGTCAAAAAAGACAGACAAACAACAACAACAGATCTGATATGATAACATTGTAGGTTTACACACTGAGGGGGTTGAAGTTTGGCAGTAGTTACAATATTGTATATCATTACCTTCCTAGGAGTTGGGGATATTGACAGATATAGACATGTAAGATTCATCAATTCAGGTATATTAACTTTTCTTTTGCAATAGCTATTGTATTTAGCAATACGGTTTTTTTTTAACTGTCCTATTTATGAATATTTATAAATTTATGTCTTTTTCCTTTTCTCTTCCTTCCTTCTTTTCCCCTTAGAGTACCTCTTGTTATCATTGAAATAACTACCCATAACATCAGATCTAATATAACCAAGGGAAATAGTTCAGAGTGAAACCAATAAAGCATAAAAGTATGATCATACATAAAAGAAACAGAAAACTAAAGAGATC
>RJWM01047553.1:0-11869 GCA_004363535.1 Dasyprocta punctata | reverse complement strand
AGTGTCCCACAATGTTTTAATAACTAACCAATATTTGAAATGAAGCACAAATTATATAAAGTTAATTTTAGAATATCATTAACTGCACAAAAGTATTGTGCAGTTATCTACAGACCCTAAATAATTTATTCTTTTTTAAGTGAAAAGAAATTAAAACAAATCTGCATAATTTTCTTCATAATAGTCCTGAATCATTTAAACATTCATCTAAAAAATGCAGAAAAATATAAAATATCAACAAGCGATCAAACACTGAACTTTCGTCCTTTTTTTTTTACATCAAGTAAATTTTAAAGATTACACGTTGGGAAATTATTCTTCTAGATTCATGTAAGGAGCACTTTATGATGGACTGACAGGGAAAAGTAGGTGTTAGGCATTTTTTTTTAAATAAAGATACAGTTAATTATTTTTTGGTTTAGTAGAAAATCCTTTTAGAAATCAGGAAAAATTGAATTCCTTTTTCCCACAAAAAGTCTCAGTTTAGTCATTTTTTAAACTTACAAAATTTAACTCCTAATATTACCTGTACTATTTCTGCCCTGACAATATTGTTCAATGTCCTCACTCAAAATCCATTTTTAAATTTTTATTTTGATTTGAAACCAAAAATATTTTTAGAGTTCAGTCCTGTGGGACTTTTTACCCACAGTTACATGTACTTTTCTCCTACTCTGTCTCCACATTACTGATTAGCAGAAATTGTAAAGTTTCTCCTAAAATTATGAGGAGAAAAAAGAATCTAAAATATCTAAAGCATTTATTTAAAAAGCCCATGTTGGCCAGTGATGTAACTCAGTAGCACAAGTGCCTGCTTGGCAAGCGCAAGGTTCTAAGTTCAATTCCTGATACAAAAAAACAAAAAAAATCCATGTTTGTGAAATTATGCTACTAGATTCCAACTTGTTTTAAAACCATAGAAATGAATACAATATGGTATTGGAGCACTATAAGTATGTAGATTAAATGACTAGATTTGAAAATTTATGGATAAGTTCCTACTTGATGGCAATTTTCAGCAAAAATATCAAAAATAATGAAAAGAGAGCTTTCTTTTAGAAGTTTTGGACAATTGGATATTCATATAAGGAAATCAAGGAGTTGGGAAATGAGAAACAGGAGGAAGATGGAAAGGATTTTAAGAATTACCTCATCTCATGTACAGCTCAAAAAAGTTCATAAACCTAGACAGTCTATTCCTAGGAATTTACCCGAGAGAAAATTCTAAAGTTTCCACACAAAGACATACATGTAAATGTCACAGAAAAATTAATTACAAGAACCCAAACTAAAAAATACAAATATCTGTAAGAGGTGAATGAAGAGAAATAATGGGCTAGAACTATAAAGTGAGATATATATATATATATATATATATATATATATATATGAAATGTAACATGAAATAGTATTCAACAATTAAAACGAAAGTAGTATTGATACATACTACTTATGGCCAAGCCACAAAAACCTTATGCTAAATGACAAAACAAGACACAAAACATGTATCATATGATTGTTTTTACACTAAATGTTTAAAAAAAACCCACATTATAGGAATAGCAGATGAGTGGTTTCCTATGGCTGAGTGTAAACACATCTGAACCAGTTTCACTATGACTGAAATAAGGAGCGACCAATCATTTGTGTTTGCCTCAAAGGTGGGGTCTTCTGTGTTATAACCAGGGAAGTCTCAAAAACTTTCACCATACTTCACAGAGGTTAAATTTATGATGTGTGCATTTTACCTTAATAAAGCTATTAAAATGAGTAACAGAAAGATAAAAATTGTTGATGTGTTTTACAATTAGTGTATTGAATACTATGAAAGCAATACTATAATCAAAAGTAAAATTTTGGAAAATTTTAAAACTGTCAAAACAAGAAAAAATTGCCTCAATTCGTTGAGAGGTTAATTTATAAACAAAATATAATTTTGTATCAGTATTTGAAAGTTTAAAAAGTTCCTTAAATTCTCAGGAAAAAGTAAATTTCTTGTTCAGATTACATAGAAATTAATTTCAAATATCTATCACTCCAACATTAAATATCAGAGGTTACCATTTTGTGTAGCAAGTTGTGAATCTAAGGCGAGGATCTGTCCATCCATGTCAAAATAGCTATTAAAATTTTTAATTTCTTTTAATTTCTAAGTAATTAGGACATATAAAGGTAGAATCGACCTTTAGTGAACTCTTGCCTCAAACACTGAATATTTGCTTAAAGTATTTTCTTCTTCCCTATAAAAGCAAACTGTGATACTTTTAAGTATTTTTATTTTACTTCTTAAGGATGAGAGCACACTTCATTTCACATGACCTTATATGTCTCTAATAGATTACAATGCTTTTGCTTAAAGAATAATAGCCAGAGGCATCATGTAATATTAGGGTGCCTTACGGAAACCATAATTGTGAATGTGCAAGCAGAACTTTGCCCTGAGACAAGTACAAGTACGAGCTTAGTGTCATTTCAAGGAATCACCTTTCCCACCACCAACACCACCTCTATAGCTATACTAAATTTCCCTCTTGATGAAAAGCAGAGGAATTAGAGAGAATGGTGTCAGATCAGGTGTTGCCTAGTCTCCAGTACCTGCAGGTTGAGGCTGAATTGGCTTTCAAATATTTGGATAAGTTAATGAAAAATCCCAGTGGATCCTGAAACCACTTCCTAAGGATTGTGAAATTTGCAAATTGATTTGTGGATTCCCATATTCAGCTTATCACTAGGATATTTCTGAGTTTAGAAATAGCAGAGTGTCAGCTATTGGAAAAGAGACAGTTTCCCTTTACCAACACTTCTTTTATCTTATACAACTGGGAGAGAGAAGAGAGTCTAAAACATCTGTTTACTCAAAGAGCTACAAAAAAATAAACTGATTAATCTAAATGACGTTTTTTAAAAGTCATGGATGAGGTTATTTCCTTCTATTCTTTATCCAGTTTGCCTTCAGCAAGATTAAGAAAAGGGATGGGAAAGGGTGGGAGGGAAGGGGAAAGGGCAGGAAGGGAGGACAAGAAAAGAATGAATATATCCAGGAACTGACATGTGTTATTTTTTGATATTTGAATATTGTGTACTTATTTTGAACCATAAAAAAATTTTAATCGTAGAATACAGCATGCTGCAGTGTTTAGAAAATTTGCTCTGTAAAACAGAAAAAGAAAAGTTGGGTAGTAGTTATAGGAGGATAGGGATTAAAGAAAATTTATTTCTTTTAACTATCAAAAATAGTATTTTCTCTTTTCATTCTCTTATCTCCTAAAGTCAAAAATTTCTCTCAAACGATTATTTAAAGTTGCTGGTTAAAAACTGCCTATTTTTCTCTCTTTTTTTCCCTGTTAGTCTTTCCAGTTTTCATCGCCATAATTGTCTTGCCTTCCTCCCTGAATTTGTACCAACTGTATCATCAAATTTCATAGAAAATGTTACTGAACATAGTATCTGGACAAAAGATCCTTCTAAGTGTTGCTGTAAACCATCAGAACAGTATCTCTGAAGATACGATTGAATGTACATCCCTCATATTTCACACCACAAGGTTCAGGGGTCAAGGAGGAGCCCTGGTCAGCATTGAGTCTTCTCCAAATATCTAAAAAGTAAATCACTTGACAAGATGTAGAACTCAGGTACTGAAGGATCAGGCTAGTAATTATTTTGCACTTCATGATTCATTATTGAATGTACCTGTTGTTCCCATTGTTTTCCCCCTCTCTTACTCTGTCATTAATTTTTAGTTATCTATCCTTATTTACATATTCCTTAAAACACACCAAATAACTTTTGCTCTTTTAATGTACATCTCAGAAAAACTGGTATAAAAAATGCTGTGTTTTAAAATTTGTTTTTAGCTGGCAGCCGGCACAGGCAGAGAGAACCAGCCGATCTGCCACCGCCTGCCTGCCACCGACAGTAGAAGACTTCCTTCTTGTGGGCAGCCAGTGGGAACAGGGACACACAGCCAGGTAAGCCCCATGCACCCCACTCACAGGCCACCATTGGAGACCCTTGCTTCTTTTGGGCAGCCATCACCCACCGTGAGAAATAGGCAAACACACCCCTGTGTGCCTGCCACCATTGCAGGAGTCCCAGTATAGCCACACACCACCACCACACACCCCTGGCCATTGGGGAAGCCCCAGTGTAGCTGCAAAGGTCTGGAGAAGCCTGCTCCATGCCCTGCTAACTCCCTGTAAATGGTGGGGTCAGAGGAACATAGGCGCCTATCCCATTTTCCTACACTGTGTAGGGGCAGCCAACGTGGGAAGTGCCTGGGACCCCACAACCAGCTTGTTAGAAGGAACACAGGAGCATGTCAAAGTGAAGGAGCAAAAGGCAATGTCAGACCCCCCGCCCACACAGAACAAGTCTGGGAGATACAGTCATGGAAGAAAACGAAAGTCACACACCTGAAACCTCCAAGAGGATAACAAATGAAGTAAAGAAACAGCTTCATGAGGCTGTAAAAATAATTAGATCAGAAATAATGTCTCAGGTAAAAGAAGAAACAAAAAACATAATGAAAGAATTGCTGGGCATATCTAAAGAAGATATAGATTGAAAAAGGGGAGCATAGGAAAATGATGGAAACCTGAATGAACAATATGAAGCAGATTCAAAAAGATATCCAGAAGATTAAAGATTCAGTTGAAAACTGGCAAAACCACTTGAAAGAGACTGAAGATAGACTTTCATACCTTGAAGACAGCATTGCAGCTAGCAATCATGAAAAGAAAGATCTTTTAGAAGTAACAAGGAACGAGGAAATAACAATTCAACAGCTGCAAGATGATGCAAAGAGAAATAATTTAACAGTGATAGGTGTCAATGAAGAAGCAGGGGTCAACACAAATGAAATGAAAAGGCTATTTACAGAAGTAATAGCTGAAAACTTCCCAAACATGAGAAAAGGATCTGGCATACAGATAAGTGAGGCATATAGCACTCCAACTAGTCATAGCCAAAGTAAATCTACACCCAGATATATGATAATCAAGATCCCAGAAATTCAGCATAAAAACAGAATATTAAAAGCTGTTAGAGAAAAGAAACAGATCACCTATAAAGAAAAACCAATCAGAATCAAGGCAGACTTGTCAACACAGACCATCAAGTCAAGAAGAGTTTTGAGCAAAGGATTTCAAATCCTGAAAGAAACCAACTTCTGACCCAGATTGATGTACCCTGCAAAACTATTTTACGAAATTGATAGAAAAATAAGATACTTCCACGATAAAGAACTGAAGGCATTCATGACCACCAGACCAACCCTACAGAGAGTGCTGAAGAATATTCAAGAGAGAGATAAAGATGACCATGGTTCCAGGAACAGCAGCAGAGGAGGACTGCCAAATAGGACATGCAATTGAATGGGGGAAAAATGGAGGGCAAATAGCAGGAGGATAGCAGGGTAGAGACAAACTAATGTATACTGTTTGTAACCATTAATGTAGATGGCCTCAACTCAGCAATAAAAAGAAACACAGGCAGAGTGGACTAAGAAACAAGATTCATCAATGCACTGTATACAAGCAACACATTTAACTGAAAAGAAATTCATACACTGAAAATCAAAGGGGAGAAAATAATTATTCCATGTGACAGGAGACAGAATAAAGCAGGGTAGCTTGCCCATCAACCACAGAATTGATAAGAAAGACATGGTTTTCATATAATGGAAAGCTACTCATCTATGATGTAGGATAATCTCGAGGCTTTTTGTAGATAAACGAATGCAATTGGAGGTCATGTTCATGGGTGAAAGAGTTTGAACTCATACGAGTGAACACTGGCATAAAAAACAGGATTTAGTGGGTTCTAAAAACAATAGATATTATAAAAGTGATTGGGGAGGAAACACCTTGGAGGAGAAGGTGGTAACCAATGTTAATTTCTTACTGTCTTGTCTTGAACTCTTGTAATGTTTTCACAATTTTGTTAAGTTTGGTTCTGTTCTGTCTTGTTTTGTTAGATTTTACTGTGGCTGATAGTATGGGCAGCTATTTTGAACATAATGGGATGCATTATGGTAATTGTGGTTGGTTTCTAATTATCTCATTTTGAAGTCCTATTATGCTTTCATTCTTTTATTTAATTGGTTTTATTCTGCTTTGTTTTGTTCAATTTTATTATGCGTGATGGTATGAATAGTTATTTTGAAGAAAATGAGACATTGCGGTAACCATTGTTCATTTCCTGTTATCTGATTTTGAAGTCCTGTAATGATTTCATTCTTTTGTTTGGTTGATTTTAGTCTGTTTTCTATTATTTGATTTCATTGTGTATGAGGGTATGGACAGTTATTTTAAGAGAAGAAGAGACATTATGGTAGCCATTGTTGTTTTCCTATTATCTTATTTTGAAGTCCCATAATGCTTTCATTCTTTTGTTATGACTGGTTTTATACTATTTTGTTTGTTTGATTGTATTGTGTGTGAAGGTATGGACAACTAGTTCTAAGAAAACAAGAGACATTATGGTAGCCACTATTGATTTCCTGTTGTCTTATTGTGAAGTCCTGTGTTGCTTGCATTATTCTGTTCTGATTTGCTTTGTTCTGTTTTATTTTATTTTGTTTTATTCTCTTTAAAATAAAATTAACAAAGTAAAATTTGTTTTTATTAAGTAGTACATCAATTTATTTTCTCTGAACTAAAAGCATCCACTTATTAATTTAATTAAAAGGTACATATTGAAATAAACCAATGAGGTAAAATCTAATATTATGAAAATAATAATTCACAAGTACTAATAATTCTCACTGTTGAATGTGATTCAGGATAAAAGGTCTGTGCTTTGTCAAAAAAAAACCATGTTGAACAAAATGTATCAGATGATATGTAACATGGTGTACTCTAGGTACTTTCATGGTATTATTTGTGCCTGATGGAAATTTGAAGAGTCACATAAATAATTAATAGATGAAATTATGTTGTATATAATACACCTATAAATATCCAAGGGAAGAAAAGAAAATCTAAAATACATATAAAATTCAATTATTTTCTGTTCTAAAGAGTAGCTTGTCATCAATGATATTACACGAGACAAGACTGTACCATAAGAGAGCTAACACAAGCTGACTGATATAAATATCCGTAATTCCAAAGAAGCTTCAGAGAGATTTATACAGTAGCTATGATGTCAATTTTATGCATCTTCAGCTTTTGTCACTTAGATGCAATAGACTAGACTGTAGATACAGGTGTAATATTTTTCAGCTCAATAATTAAGACACAGATAGCTCTACTTTTTTTATATCAGTTGGAAAGAAAGCAAAATGAAGCAACCAAAAGAACTACAGTACATTTAGATGGTAGTAATTGTGGAGTTTCAAATGCAAGTGGTAAATACTAGGAAAGGTAAATGAAACAAGGACAGCATTTTAGAAAAAATGTTCTCTGTGCAGCTACTTGATGTAGGTGAATGGTGGGTGAAAACTGCCGGGCATTTGATGTTTTTCTTTCAAATACGAAGAGCACAAACTAATCTTATTGATTCTCATTTCTAAGGACATTACGAAAGTGGTAGGTACGTAATGAGCAAAACTTTCCTTTAATCAATATTTAGGCTCTTATTTAATTATATTTAATCCAAGTATGATTCTTCAAAAGAAACTTTAATTATATATAAACTTTCATTTTTGTTTTGTGCTTTGACTTACAGAAGGTGAATGGGTTATGTCCCAAACCTTTTACTTTTTAATTTTGAGACAGTCTTGCTAAATTGCTGATTCTGGTCTCAAATCCATAATCCTTTTACTCAGCCTCTGGAATTACAGGCAGCATCACTGGAACCAGTAAGGTATGAACTTTTAATATAATTCATTTAAGGTACTTGTTTTCCTTTCAAATGAAAAACCATATTTTCAACATTAAAATGTGTTTTTCCATTAAAATATCTGTGACCTTTATTTTCAAATGTGACTTGATGTCACTTTGCATATTTTCCATAGAACATATGTAATTTCATAGACACAAGAATCAGAGAAATATTTTTAGCACAACCTTTTGATGTCAGCTTTTCTACTTTTTAGTAATATATTAATTTCCTTTTCATAGATTTTTTTAAAAATTGAATTCTCTCTACTTATAAAAGCTACCAATATATTTTTGTAATCAAGAATTACTTCTGATTCTTTCACATAACTCAAAATACATGTTGTTATTAATAATTACATTAAGCTTCCAAATGATAGTCACCTTGACACTAACCTATTATAAATCAGTAAAAGACCTTTTTACATTCACAGCAAATCTGGGACATAAGCAAGTTTTTAATAGCTCTTTCATACTTTCATCTAAGATGCAGACAAGATTATCACTGACAGGCAACTGAAAACTTGCGAAGCAAATGTAAAACTTAAAATTAATGAAAATATTTTAAGTTGTTTCCTGAGAAAAAGTCTAAATTCAACTAAGAAAATTACACACTGCCATTTTAAAATGAGGTTATCACTATAGAAAGCAATTTGCAAAAAATAAATTGGTCAAACCATTTAAAAGTAGAGAGTTATGTTTGTGTGGGAAATTAAATATTTTACCTAATATTCTAATCAGGCACTGAGAAATATGTTTTTCTACTTGAAATATATGCAACTTCAAAGTGGCATTATTGCTCTGTGTTTTCTATGAGTTGTCACATATCAATTTGACTTGGTTATAAGTAACAATATACAAACATCCAAGTTGGTTACAATAATTTATATTAAAGAGGAAATGTCATGTCATTCTAAGAAAACTTATTTTAGGATATCTGATCGCAAGTTTATTTGATCAGATATTTATATATCAGACAGTAGAGAATTTTTCTCTAAAACAGTTTGGCATAACTCTCTATCTAAACTAAGTATTTTACAAATAGTATCTTCTAATATGGCATGTGTTTTCTCTGCTTAATAACAGTTACTACAAATTAATTTCTTTGTATGTCAAGATATGCACTGATTATAATCTCACCAGAAAATGAAGTCTAAGCTCATGTATTTAAGGAAATCTAATGTTTTCTAAATGCTATAATACCTTGATACCGTTTTTTCCTTCATTTAAATATTTTTTTCTAGCTATGCTGAAGATTCAATCCAGGTCCTTGTCAATCCAGGTCCACTGAGCTACATCCCCAGTGCAACAACTATTTTTGTGTCAAATAAGTATTGCCAAATAAGTATTTAAAGATTTTATGAAAAATGTTATGGACTAATTCTACTATACCATGCAAATTTTGCTTCAGTGTATTAGCATACAGGTTTAGTTCCTTATATTTGTTGGTATTTAGTTTATAAAGTATTCTGTTTAAATTAGTCAGACATTTTTTTTGCTAGGAGAATGTTTTCTTGATATCTGTATGATAGTATATATCTATTATCTCATCAGATATAACTGCTGTTACTGGGCAAAAAGGGTATAACATGAAATAAAATATAATTCAACATAGTTTAAATATGATAATGTCCAATGTGTCCATAACTTCGTCACCCATGGTGTCTCTGTTACTACTGTAACTCTTCTAATTTTTTAATAATATTGCCAGTTAAAACAATATTGTCAGTGATTTATTAAAATATTCCATTATTTTCTCTTATTCCTCTTTCCCTCTCCATCCTGCTCTTCCTTTCTTCCTTCCTTCTACCATTCTTTCCCTCTCCTCCTCCTCCTTCCCCTCTCTCTCTCTGTTTCCGTCTCCCTCTACTGCTCTTTCTCTCTTGCTTGCTCCTTTTTCAGAGTCAACATTGAGAGAAAAGTTTCTTAATTACTCAACATATATTATTCTGCTTCTCATATATATGGTTTCTTAGTGCACTTTCCAGTACTCCCGAAATGCTGGAACCAACACCTATCGACCCACAAATTTGTGAATTGCTACAAATTCATCTCCATTCCATTTAATTCAAATTGTCTCATACTCTATCAATATCCTCTCATTTGAGGAAGGCAAAATACAGACAAAAAGCACAATAAAAGATGGATAGAAGGAGCCAAGGGTATAGACCTTTTCCAAATGAGAAGAGGCCCAGGAGACTAAGGGAGAGGGGAAAGGGAAATAAGTAGAATTAAGATATGCCATGTAAATGAACCTAGTAGTCTTAATGAATATAAATAATAAGTAATACGTCATAAACATGAGATAAGATTAGTAAAATCAACAAAAGCAAAAATGAGGAAAGGGAACTTAGAAAAGGGAAGGGGGTGGGAGGGAAAGATATTTTTTAAAAAGTTAATGTGATTTTTCCCACTCTGTAGGTTTTCTCTTCAGTCTGTTGATGATTTTTTTCTGTGAAAAAGTTTTTTTTTAATAATACGAGATGTCAGCTGTCAATTCTTTATATTTCCTGTGAGATCCGGGTTTTACTCAGTCTTTGCCTACACTATCCAAAATAAATAGACACTTCCCAGGTAATTAAGTAGAAATGGCAAATAAATATATGAAAAAATATTCAACATCACTGGTCATTTGAGAGATGCAAATTAATACTGAGATTCCATCTCACTGTGGAAAGAGTGGCTATTATCAAGAAATCAAACAATAACAAATGCTGGCGGGGGTATAGGGAAAAAGGAACCCTTCACTGTTGATGGGAGTGTACACTGGTACAACCACTGTGGAAATCAGTGTAGTAATTACTCAAAAAACTAGGACTAGAGATTTCATTCAACCCAGCTGTTTCCCTTCTTGTTATCTTCCTGAAAGAAGTAAAAGCATCATACCTGTAATGGTTGATTCACAGTGTCGACTTGAGAAGTTTAGATGCTTAACTAAGTGACTCAGTAGTTCCACATCTTAGAATGTAGAGAACCCACCGTAGGGCAGGTAGCAAGCTTACAATATAAGGGAGGGAAAGAGGCTTGCTCTCCTCCGTTTTTGATCTTGATGTTTTTGCTGTCTTCTGTTGACGTGAACTGTTGCACTGTTCCATGCCACTGCCTTCCTTGGAGCCAGCTGATTATGAACTGAAACCTTCACAAACTGTGAGCTAAATAAACCTTTTCACCTTTAACTTTGAGTGTCTGGTATTTTGTCTCAGCAATGAGAAAAGTAACTAATAGAGTACCATAGCTATAAGTCAGGCATGGTAGCACAGTCCTGCAGTCTCAGCACTTGCAAGGCTGATGCAGGAGGATTGTCGAGAGTTCAAGATCAGCCTGGGCTATGAAATGAGCTCAAGGCCAGCCTGAACTGCACAGCAAAACCCTGTCTCAAAAAAGACAAAAAAATTGCCACAGCTAAATATGCACACCAATGTTGATAGTGGCACAGTTTATAATAGCTAAATCTTGGTAACAGCCCTAGTGTCATCTATAAATGAATGGATAAGGAAGATGTGGTTTTTTTATACAGTGGAGTACTACTCAGCCATAAAGAAGGATAACCTTGAGACATTTCTAGGTATGAATACACCTTGAGACTATACTCTTAAGTGAAATAAATCAAACACACATGTGTAAATATTGCAGTTTTTCTGGTATGAGAAACCAAAACTATAAATAAGGACCAAAATGTATACCAGATATTACAAAACAGGAAGACAATGGTCAAATGATATGGGAAACTAGAGAGGAGGGAGGGAAAAAGAAGGGAAAAGAAAAAAGAAAAGAAGGAAAAATGGAATCAAAGTTTTGGTGAATAAGGAAGAGAGGTTGAAGGGAAGATAGAGGAATAGGGAAAAAATGAACAATTAGCACATATCTCGTAAGGTACAAATTCCCTATCATGAATGTGATCATTATGTATATCTAAAATGTATCAATAAACTAGCGACTCTCATAAGAGAGAAATGCTCCAGCATTCAGCATGGCTTGAAGTCCCACTCTCATCTCCAGTTCTCACAGGGAGAGTCAGCAGCGCACTGCGCCGCCCTGCTCTGCTCGGG